>JAGFMF010011442.1:1694885-1743569 GCA_019455555.1 Galemys pyrenaicus
GGGATTGCTGGATCATATGGAAGTTCCATTCTTAGTAGATTGAGGAACCACCATACTGCTTTCCATAATGGTTGGACCAGCTTGCATTCCCACCAGCAGACACTGGGAATTTTGTGATCATATAAACAAGTAAAGCTTACTCTCACCTCCCTTCCAGAAATAAAAGAGTCAGGCTAAGCTTGATTATGGACCCAATACCAAGGGGAGGACTGGTGAGAGAGAAATCACCATTTGGCTGGAAGGTAATAAAATGGCACACAGTCCTTGCAATTCAGATCCCTTGGCACCTGGGCAGCAGCAGTGGTAGCCATTATCTATGGCCATCACTGGGCAAAACACCCCATTCAGGCATTCCTTGCCTTCAAGACCTAGCCTTGTCTAGTAAAATGAAGCAACAGGAAGGTGGGGAGAATTAGGACAACTGTATCACCTAACTGAGCTAGCTACTAGAAAGAGGGGAGGAGACAAATTTAAAAACTCACCTCTTAACAAAACTGAGATTGAGTTTTTTCAGCCCAGACTTCTTTTTGCTCCACCTCATACCAAGTTAAACTAAGAAGAAAAACACACAAAACTAAATTCTTTGTGCACCAAACACACCCAAAAATGACAAATAATGCAAACGCATGCCTAGGAAGTGAGGGATATCTGAACACAAGTTGAAATCATAAAAATAGAGGAACAGAATTTCTGGGTAATATATAAATGATACAGAAATAAAGAACCTATCAAACAATTTAAAACAACAATATTAGATGCTAGTTGAGCTACTGGAATGTTACTCAAATACAGATAGGCAGGTATAAGATCTTAGAAATGAGATGCAGGAACAAAGATAGTTCTTCACTGAAGAGTAAAAATATTAAAAGAACACTGAAAGAAACTCTAAATGTTTCTTTACATTTAGAAAAATATAGAAAGAATGTTTTAAATGGAGTTAAACTGGCAGAAGAATTTCAGAAATAGACAACTCAAATGTAGGCATCATCAAATTAAATAAAGGGAAAATGATACAAAATTAGTAAATGCTAAGAAAAATATGAGTTTAAATTAGAAGAGGAAACATAAGGATAATAGGTATTCCAGAAAGGAGCAGAGATCATAACCAAGGAAATAGTAGGTGAGAATGTACCAGATCTAAAGAAAGAAATAGGCATGGGTATTCAGGAAGCAGAACACCCAAATATATAAATAGGAAAGAACATACAACAAGACATATCATTGATATACTATCAAAAATCAAAATAAAGAAAAAATTGTAGAGTCAGGAAAATGAAGATAATTTACAGTGGCATCCAAATTAGGTTGTCCTTGGGTTTTGCCCCAGTAACACTCCAGGCAAAAAGAGAGTAAAATGAAGTATTTATAGTTCCATAACACAAGAACTGCCAGTCAAGAGTACTCTATCCTACCAAATTATCATTCAAATATGAAGCTGAAATAATGGCTTTCCCAGACAGACAGAAGCTAGTAGAGTTTATCGCTAGTAGACCTGCCTAATAACAAATGTTGAAAGGAGTTCTATAAGAAAAGAGAAAATAAAACATAAACACAAAGAAAACAATAGAAAACAAAATTGGAATCATCAACAAGAATGCTATTAGCCAGCCAATAAGAAAGAAAAAGGGTGAACGAGTGAACAGCATCTGTATAGTTAAGTGTCAGAGAGCAAACACTTAAGGACTTTTTTAGACATAGTAAGAACTAACAAAAAACCTGGAATACAGTCACTTAGAGGAAGAAATGAATAAACAAAGAATCACTAGGGAAAGCCATCCAAATGAAAGAGTAGAGAAACAAATAGAAAATGAAAAGACAGAAAAGTAAAACTCAAAAAGCAGAATGACTGATAATAAACAGTATATATCAATGATGACACTAAATATGATTTCCTGAATTGATTAATCAAAGGTGAAGAATGCCATATTAGGGTTAAAATGTTCCACTATCTATAGTTTGCTTACAGGAACACATTTTTTAAAAAAGGCAAAACAAATTGAAAGTGAAACATTGGAGCCTGGTGCTACAAACAAATAATGCAGAGGGAAAATCAGAAACTAATATTGTCATATTGGATAAACTAGATTTTCCACCCAAAGTGGTAATCAGAAACATATCACTGTCAAAGGTCATATGACTTGACAATATTACTATCTATATGACTATTAACGGAACAATTCATTATGAAGATAAATGTCATCAATATTTATGTACCAAAGATAGGGCACATTACATAAAATAACTACTAACATACCTAAAATAACATATTTGATAAAAATACAATTAGTGTTCAAGAACTCAACACACAACTGCAGGAAAGGTTAGATCACCCAGAAGAAAAAATAACAAGAAATTAAAGGTTTCAAGTAAGGTGTTGTATTAGATCTAATTTAGTGGACATTTACAGAGCTTTCCATGGCAAAATAAATGATTATATTTTCTTCTCAAGCACGCAGAGAATATTCCCAAGAAGATGACATTCTAGGATAAAAGGCATAGTAAAAATATATGGAAGTAGAGATTACATGAAGATCATATGGAATAAAGCTAGAAATTGAGCACAAATATAATCCTACAATAAATGAAAACATGGAGCTTAACCAAAAGAATTCTGAACAAGTCCTGAGTCAATTAAGTAATCAAGAAATATCTGGAGACTATTGAAAATGGAGAGACAAGCCTCCAGATCTTAAAGGATACTCTAAAGCTGTAAGAGTACCGGTACTCATAGTACTGCATCAGTATGAACTAGAACAGTTTATAGCAATACAGGCCAACACTTGGTGGGGAGGGAAGAAGGAAAGGGTGGAAGGCAGACGGGAGCACGGGGGACTGAGGTGATGGTGCACTGGTGTTACGGTGATACATGGCGATACAATTGATGTCAAATATCTGTAAATTAAAAAAAATTATATTTAAAAAAAAACAAGAAAATTTTCAAAGAACAATATAATTATTCAGATGAAGGAACTATAAAAATATATTAACAAATGAATCCAGAAATCAGAGCAGGATTAAATGAAATAAAAAACAAAAAGATAATTCAGAAGATCAATGGAACTAAGGACTTGTTCTCTAAAAAAAGAAAATTAACAAAATCAATAAGCCCTTATTTAAGTTTACTAAGAAGAGAGAAAAACCATATGAATGAATGAAAAATGAGAGGTAAAGTCACAAAGATGTTATAGAAACGTATAGGATCATACTGCGAACATCTCTGTGCAAACAAACTGGACAACCTAGAAGAAACAGATGCATTTTTATATTCATACACTCTTCCAAGAATGAGCAGGATGAAAGTGTTTAAACTGTCCAATCACAGTTGTTGAAATTGAAGAGTAATAAAAGTCTCCCAAGGCCTGCCTGGTGGCTCAAGTGGTTGAGCGCCGCACTGTGGAGCTTTGGCAGCCACTGCAGCACGAGTTTGATCCCTGGCCATGGAGGGGACCCACATGGCACAGCAGACCTTTCCTGCCCTGCCTCCTGCTCCCCTCAGCTGTGTATTTCTGTCCAACTGCCTGTTCTGCTCCCTGCTCTGTCTCTGGTGAATCCTCTCATCCCCCACACCTCTGGTTTGCACACCAGCTCTTGCATGCATAAATAAATGAGATCTGGGGGAAAAAAAGTCTTCCAAACAGCAAAAGCCCAAGATCACACAGATTATCCAGTGGCATTAGGAAATATGGACAGACTTGTGAAAAATGAAACAAGATCCATTCTTAACTCCATATACAAAACAATTCAAAATTAATAGAAAGGCTGCACTGAGCCACCCAGTGCTTGGAACAATCTTGTGTGGGCAGTCCCAGAAATGTCCTAAAACCTGACCACATGGGCTGTGCCCCTGCACTGCCCAAATGAGTCACCTAGGGCCAAGAACAGATTTGGCAAGGGATCTACTGCCACCCAAGACCCAACGAGGCCTTTACTGCCATGCCCACCACCCAGTAAATGCCCAGGGCAGAGGGGGAGAAAGACATATGCAAAACAAAAGCCAAACTAAAGCAGAATAGACCTGAAAGCTAATAGTGGGGAGAAATAAAAATACAATGGCACATAAACCTTCAGGGGAACAATACACCACAGAGAGAAAACAAATCTCCAGAACGCAATCACAAAGAGATAAAATAATTTTACTTTTTATAGACATAAAATTCAAAATTGCCATGATAAAGAAATGGAACAACATGAAGAAAACATAGAAGCAATTTAGAAATATGGAAGAAAACTCAGAAAATCCTTCAATGCTATGAAAAACATAATCAATGAGTGGAAGATCTAAATAGAAAATTTTAATGAAAGAATAGCATGTAAATGATCAATGGAGGGGATGAACATTCTGGACAGAGCCATAGAAGAAGCATAAACCAAATGGAAGACTGAATCAGTGAACTCAAAGATGGAAGGGGGAAAAGAATACAGTTAGAAAAAGAAAGAGAGATATTAAAAAAGAAAGGAAGAAACAGAGAGGATGATTGGAACTGAAAAAAAAGTTAAGGAGACAGTGGAGGAAAACTTCTCAACTTTTAAAAAGAACTTAATACACAAATACAGAAAACTAAGTGGACAACCAACCAACCAAAATATGATGGATATAATAAATTTCCAGGAATTCAAGACAAAGAAAGATAATGAAGCTGACATGGGGCAAGAAACAGAACTGGTAAAGTGTGATTAGGCTAACATCGGGCTTCTCTGAAGAAACACTATGGGTAATCAGAGAATGAGCTGATATATATATATATATATATACACATATGTGTATATACATATATACACACATAGATGCACACACATATATAGTATTATAATATATATGAAAATACTCATATATTCCATACATGAGGAGACAATCAAGGCCTTCTCAGACAAAAAGAAAATTAAGGCATTTACAGTCACTAGACTGTCCCTCCAAGAAATGCTAAAATTGAGCTTTAGTATTTAAACCAAAAGAGGCTCACACACAAAGAATGTAATGAGGAAATAAAGAAATAGAATCACAAAACTATTGACAAAAATTTAGACTTTGATATATCAATAATCTCTCTAAATGTCTATGGGCTGAACTCACTAATAAAAAGACATAAGCTATCTAGTTGAATTAAGGAAAAGAATTCAGCAAGATGCTGTCCAGGAAACACACCTAGTTTTAAGGATAAAAATAGTCTGAAAGTAAAAGTTTGGAGTCAATTAAACAAGCAAAGGGCACCCAAAGAAGGCAAGGACAACCATTCTTATATTAGATACAATAGATACCCTTCTTAAGGACTAAAAAGAAACAGAGATGGAGACAGTATATTAAGTATGAGAAAATACATCAGGAAAACACATCATCAATATATACTATATACATCAGTATAGTATATTGATGGAGCACCAAAATATCAGGCAATTACTATCAAATCTGAAATAAGACATTGGAGAAAGTCCATATGTGGCTGGAGACTTCAACACCCTCCTCTTACCAGTGGGCAGATCAATGGGACAGAAAATAAATAAAGACACATTTTCCCTAAACAAAGAATGAGAACACATGGGTTTAATAGGTATTTATAGAAAAATGTAGTTAAAAAAAAGCAAAATACATATTTTTCTCTAGTCATTTCTCTAGTCTTGGGTCATTCCACACACTGCGTCATAAGACAAGTATCAACACATTCACAAAGAATGAAATCATGCCAAGCATCACCATAAAGTTATCAACTAGATATCAACTATAGATAGAAAAGGTGTTTTCTGATTGTGAAAGATAAACAACACACCTTAAAAACCTGTGGATCAATGAGGAAATAAAAGAAGAAATAAAATGTATACCTTGAAATAAATGTTAATGGGGGACACAACCTTTCAGAATTTATGGGACATAGTATAAGCAGTAATAAGAAGAAAGTATGTTGCAAAGCAGACCCATATCATAAAGAAGAAAAAAGAAGGAAAAAAATGAAAACTCCGGCAAAAATAAATGAAATAGAAGTAAAGGAAAAAAGTCCAAAAGATTAATGATACAAAAAGCTGTTTCTTTGGGAAAATAAATAAGACAGACAAGCCTCTAACCAGGTTCAAAAAGATAAAAATGGAGAAAACTCAAATAGGCTCAAATAAGAAGAAGATTTACAGGAGACACTGCAGGATTCCAGAGGATGTAAGAGGTTACCATGAACATTTATATGCAAATGAATTCAGTAACCTAGATGATATAGAAAAATTCTTAGAATTGTACAATTATCCAAGTCTGAGTAGAAGAAATAAAGAGCTGCAAAAACAAATCAGAGGAAATTAAAACAGTAATCTAAACTCCACAAGAGCCCAGGACCAGAAGGTTTCACAAATGAATTCTACCACTTTCAAGGGTCAACTAATACCTATCCTGCTCAAACTCTTTCAAAAATTGAGAGAGAATGACTATTTCCAAACACATTTTATGATACCAACATGACTCTAATGCCAAGAAAACATTTGATACAATTTAGCATCCATTTATAATATAAACACTTGACAAACTCAGTATGTATGCAACTTATCTTAACATAATTAAAGTCATAGACAACAACCCTATACTTAGCATCATTCTCTGGTTAAAAATCAGAAAACTTTTCCACTAAGACAAGTATGTTCACTCTTACCACTGCTAGTCACCACAGTATTGGAAGTCCTAGCTAGAGTAATTGGGGAAGAGAAATAAATGAAAGAAATCCAAATTGGAAAAGAATAGCATACATTTGACAAGAGACTGATATCAAAGGTCTACACCAATTATCGTAAAAGAAATGCAGATTAAAACCTAAATTAGATATGATGTCATCCTTATAAAAATGGTCCACATCCAAATGCATTTATGAAACAAATGTTGCTTAGGATGCAGAAAGAAAGAACTCTCATCTGCTCTTGGTGGGAATGCACAATGTGCTTTCTATGGAATATGTATGGAGATTTCTTAAGAAAATAAAAATGGTAATTCCATATTATCCAACAATTCCTCTGTTTGGTATTTACCCAAAAAATATGAAAACTGTAATAAAAAATGACTTATGTACTCTTATGTTTATAGCAGTACTTCTACAATTGCCAAGTCATGGAACCAACCTAACTGCCTATTGGCAAATGACTGAATAAAAAATATGGAACACAGACTCAATGGAATATTATTCAGCTATAAAAAAGATGAAATATGTGCCCTTTGGGACCTCAAGGTTAGTATGCTAAATGAATTAAGTCAGAAAATGAAAGACAGATATTGGGATGTTTTCACTTCTATATGAAATATAAATAAGAACAAAACATATACTAGTAAAACACAGCAAAAAATCTTAAAATTAGTGAAAAATAAGCTTTTTATCAGAGGGAAGCGTGAGGATGGAGGTGGGCACTGGAACAGGAAATTTGGTGGAGGGTGACTGTAGCATTGCATAGATGGAAGAGTAAAAACATAAAACCTAGCTCATACAGACATGCAAATAAGTGATAAATTTAATTTTGAAAAATTTTGGTGAGGATGTAGAGAAAAGGCCCCTTGTACAGTGTTGGTGGGAATATAAATTCTGTAATAACACTGTAGATTTCTCAAAATATTAAGAATAGAAATAACATGATCCAGCTGTTCCACTTCTCTTTATCAAAAACATGCAAACACATAATGCGAAGACAGATTTGCACACTATTGTTCATTACAGTGTTATTCACAATAGGCAAGATTTGGAAACAACTTTAGTTTACATCAATAGTAAAGAAAACAATATATCTATATAGAATGGAATATTACCCAGTCACAGAAAAAAAAGCATGAAGTCCTTCCATTTTCAACAACATGGATGGGTGTTATGGATTAATAGGGTATTATGCTTAGTAAAATAAGTCAGACAGTGAAAGACAAATACTGTATGATTTCAAATACATTCAGTAATAAAGGTATAAGAGAACAAAGCAAAACAAAAGTTTTGGACTCTAAGACTGAAATAATAAATACCAGAAGGGAATAGATAAGGAACAGTGGGTAAATCAGGCAAAAAAGGTCAGTGGGGTGGGGATGGGTGGAAAGTAGATTTTTGGTGGTGACCATAATATAATGTATATACAAATATACAAGTCTGTACACCTGAAACCTATGCAATGTTATAAACCATTATTATAATATGGCTAAAATGATAAATTTTATATGAATTTACACAATAAAGTAATTGGATTAAACATTAAAATTGCTGGGTTAAATCCATATGCATACTGCCAAAATGGTTTGATTCTATTAATAAACTGACTACAGAAAGTTTGCACCTTTTATTGATTGGATGTTTCTCTTGTCCTTTAGGAACCTGATATACTGTAGTACTTCTATTATGGTATCATCATTCAATCATTCACTAATTATGTCCCAATAGCCCATAAAACACAGTGGCCTTGTGAAATGTAGATATAATTATGAAAGGAGTAGCAATAGAGCATATTATTAATATATATTGGGAAAAGGCATGGTTCATTGCTGTCTTTGAATACTTCTAAAATTAAAGTGATCACTAGTTTTATAATTATTAACTGCTGGAATGGTGGAAGCCAAGTCACAGAGTTACCTAAGGCAAGAGATATGGAAGGGAGGTTGTAGTCTCCATAACAGATGGTGGAGTCAGTGTGTATATCAGAATAGTCTGAACCACAGTCATACCTGGAGCACTGCTTGCCTTTGCATCCCTGATTAATATTAATTGAATGATTGATTGTGGTTCTTCTCATTTCTATATCATTACTATGGAGAATGCCCAGTGAATTAAGCATCCAGGAGTGTTGCTGATACAGTTTAATCTTAGAATGTTTTACCTACTTTTTGGAATCTTCTTTGTTCATCTTACTATCAAAAGATTGTAAATGTTCCACTGCCCCTTCCTTCTTAATTTACCTGTTACTTCTTATAATTTATTAATCAAACACGCCCTACTAAATTTACTACTGTTAAATATTTTTCTATAAACATGATATATGAAATCCTTCTAAACATCTAATTATACTATATACACCAATATACTTTTTTATAGCTTAATTTTAATATTTAATCCATTTGAAATGAATTTGGCATCAGTTTATTTTTTCCAATGATTTAACAAGCAGATTGTAAATATTAAATAATTCTTATTTTCTCTATTGACCTGAAATACAGAGTTTATTATTTTCTGTGATATACTCAGTCTATTTTTTTCTTTTTAGCTTTATTTCATTCATTTAATATCATTCATTTAATTTCATTCCTATAGCTGCTCATTATGATATGATACTATACTGTTAAATCTATTGTACATTTTGAAGCCTGGCAACAAAAGCTGTCCTTCATTTGCCCTTCTGCATTTTGTGTGTGAGGGGAAGGTTGAGTGTTTTTTTTCCACACTATAAATTTTTCGATATAACCTTGAGTGTTATTTTGTTGAGTTATGAAAAGCTACTATTGGCATTTTGCATAAAGTTACTTGAAATTTCAAAAAAAAATTCATTTAAAAAAATTAATTTCCTGATAATTATGTATTTTCTTCTGCCCCATGCCTGATCCAATGGTAACATAATGTAATTTTTATTAACATGTTTTTAAATAATATTTGTCATTTTTATTGTCTTCTCTTAAAACCCAAATATACATGGTTATGCTAAGTTTTACATATTTCATATTCTTGTTTCAATGTTTAATACTATTAATAATATCTAACAAGAATTGATACTTACTATGCATCAGGTAATGTTCCAAACTACTAAACTATATTTTTTCTTTTATTCTTCTAAAATGCCTTATAGGTATTATTCCTTTTTTGGTAGATAAATAACCACAGACTCAATAAGTTTAAAAGTTTAATTGTTTACTCAAATTCGCATAGTAACTTCTCTTATTTTCTGCAATAGGACTGCCAAATTTTAGAGATGTTATAATTTCAGATTCTTTGTCCTAGGTCTTGAGATTTTGAGACAGGGCATGTTGGGTGGATTTTGCCACTCTCATTCCTTCCTTCCCATTCTGGGGTGTATGATGGTGATTTTCTCCTTGGAGAATATTGTACTGTGCTGTGGAATATGTGAATGTGGAAAAAAGAAAGGAAAAACTCCACCAATTTCCAACATTCAATTTAGTTGCTCATTCTGTTCCTCAATCAATGAGATGGCCAGGACCCCAATCTTGGACAAAAGATCACAAATAAATATTTCATTGCCTCTTCACTTTGCATATAATTTGAATTTTTGTGCTGTCTGACATAGCTTGCTAAAAATGTACACCTTGTATAAATCTTACAGATCTAGGAAACAAGCAAACAAAATTCCTTTGTGAAGAGTAAAGAATATTCAATGGAACAAAGAAAGTCTGTTCAGTAAATGGTTCTGGGAAAACTGAACTGCTACATGCAAAAGAATGAAGCTATACTACTACCTTTCACCATGCACAAAAACCTACTCAAAATGGATCAAAGACCTAGACATAAGACCTGAAATTATAAACTATGTAAAAGAAAAGATAGGCAAAACATTATATGACCTACATCTCAGTAATATCTTTAAAGACACATAACCTAAAGCAAAGATAGTGAAGGAGAAGATAAACAACTGAGAATACATTTATTTAAAGAGCTTCTGTACAGCAAAGGAGACGTTACCAAAACAAAGAGGCACCCCACTGATTGGGTGGCACCCCACTCCATACAACTGATAAGGACTGATCCCAAAGATCTACAAAGAACTCTCATGACTCAACAAAAACAAAGTAAACAATCCAGTCAAAAAATGGGCAGAAGAACTTAAAAGACACTTTCTCCAAAGAGGAAATGCAAATGGCCAACAGGTATATGAAGATATGTTCAACATTCCTCATAATCAGGGAAATGCAAATTAAAGCCCAATGAGATATCACCTTACACCAGTAAGAATGGCACATATTAAAAAGACTAGCAACTGTAAATGTTGGTGAGGAGGTAGTGAACAAGGAACCCTCCTTCATTGCTGGTGGGAATGCAAACTGGTCCAACCACTATGGAAAGCTGTACTGAGGTTCCTCAGTCTACTAAAAATAGAGCTACCATATGACACAGCAATTCTACTCCTAGGGATCTACGCAAAGGACACAAAAAAATTAATTCAAAAGAATACATTCCCCCTTATGTTTATTGCAGCATTATTTATAATAGGTAAGACTTTGAATCAACCCAAATGCCCCAAAATAGATGACTAGATCAAGAAAATGTGGTGTATTTATACACAATGGAATATTATTGAGCAACCGAAAATATAAACTAGAGTCATTCACAGAAAAAAATGGATGGAGTTTGAAGAGATTATACTCAGTGAAATAAGCCAGAAGGAAGTAGAAAAATGCTGGGTGGTCTCACTCATAGGAGGAATATAGGGGGACAAGAAAAGAAAAGTAATAATAACATCAACAACGACAAAACCACAAGTAAACAAAGCAAGAATGAACAATTACAAACCAGAGACATTTAGGAGGGAAGAGTATGGGAGTGGGATCACGACAGGGATGGGAGGAGCACAGGTATTGTGGTGATGGTAGACAGGTGATGGTGGTGGAAATTCTAAAGGGAATACACCAAGACATTGCAAGACACCAATACATTGTAAGAAAAATAAATAATTAATAAAAAATCCTTTGTTTTTCAATACACATTACACAGAGCTTGTGGAATAAGAAAATGTAGAGAATAAGCAAATGTAGAGAAAACATGGAAACTCTTCATGCATTTCTCACACACTTTCTGAGCAACTCCTACTCAGAGGTGGTTGAAGGAACTCCCTGGTTTTTTCATTTTTTATTTTTATTACAGCTTCTATTTATGAGAAAGATTGTTGTTTTCTAATCTTTGCACTTGAATATATTTTATCATTGTCAGCTGACTTGCCAGGACTAAGAAAGAGGAAGGTGACCTCTACGTGTGCTTGGATTTTATTATTCAGTTGAATGCTGCTGTTTGGATTCACAGCAGGAATAATATAACATCTTGAGGAGAATGAGAGATGAGATTCTGCTAATATATCAGAGACAGTATGTTTAAACAATAGTTACCTTCATTACAAAAGTTACAAGCTTCATATGAAAAAATTTTAAAATGAAATAAAAAATACAATTTAATTTTTATTAATTATTTAAAAAAAGACTGTATTTATTCATAGAAGAGCTGGGGTGCAAGCCAGAGGTATGGGGGGGAATAAGAGGACTCACCAGAGACAGAATGGGGAATAGAACAGGTAGATCTACTGAAATACGCTGCTGAGGGGAGCAGTGAGAGAGGCAGTGGAGGTCTACTGCACCATGTGGGGCTGGGGAAAGAACTCCTGCTGCAGTGGCTGTGGATATGTCATAGTGCTGAGTCTTAACCTCCTGTGCCATCAGGAAGGTCCCCAAAATACACAGTTTTAAATCTACTACCTAGAGAAAATCATTGCTGAGGCACATGGAACTTTATTCCAGTTTTTATAAAAAGTTGGATTTCTGCGGATAGAGTTTTATATCCTGGCATATATATATTATATTATATTAATATATATTATATATTCTAATAAAAGAATACATCTGGAGAATTGCTGGGAGGATTGTATGAACTATCTTCACAAGTCAAGTTTGTTGATGGTCAGCTTTTCCTTAGTACAATGTTTCAAGTAGGACAGACATTTAATAAAGACTAAATAAGGAATAGTAGATTCGTACAGGATGCCCTTCTGTTTCTGCCCTGACCTCTGCTTTCAGCTTATTGGAACTGACTCCCAAACTGTGATGTGTCTGGTCAGTCCTCTCACAAGGATGCTTCTGGAACTACAGCTTCTGAAGGTCCCTACCTGTGCATCTCCCTGTTCTCAAAATCATTCTTTTTGGTTTAATGCTCTACCGTCACCATTGTGATGTTCTTAAGAATTTTGTCTCTGAACTTGTATTTTGTAAGTGAAGGAATGGGATAATGGTGCAGGCTTGTGACACATTTGCACAATGTGACAATTTGTGTGTCTGTCACTGCTTTCCAACTCAATCACATTCAGATTTCCCGTGAACACAGCCCAATTACGCACCTACAGTGATGAGACTTGAGAAGGAGTTCCAGCATTTACCGTGGTCTGCGTGTCCCCTCTATACCTGAGGATGCCAACATCCCAGAAGTCTCACTCTCTGCCTGAACTACAACTTGTGTTCTAAGAAACATGAGCAACCAGGGAAACTTCCCAACATTAGGTGGACTCATGCTGAAAATAATGTTAGAAAAGGAAGTGGAAAAGCAGGACACTCATCCTTGATTTCCCATCAATGCATCTTCGCCAGCAACAAAGTGATGGCAGAATGTAGGGGAGATGTACTACATCTGGAGACAAAATTAAAATATCAGGGTTTTATGTAGTTTTCACTGTTCTGTGTGCGCGTGTGGGTGTGCACATATAAAGTACACACACGTAAGGATAAAAGATACAAATTTGTGGGTCTTGCCTGCTGAATGTTCATTCTAGGTTGTTTTGTAATAAATGTGGCTTCCAGTTAGGCACCTTGGCCTCCAGGAATGAAACAATCAGCAAAGCATAGTTTTTGTTTTAAGCCACAGGTATGGCTGGTTCTCCTGTTCAACCTTGGGTCCGTGTAGGGCCAATTGTGTCCTCTATCCACGTCAGCATTTTGGACACAAAGTTTGCAAAACCCCAGTAAAAGGGTGGAGGATCTTACCATATGAAAACTGAACCTCTTAGTTCCTTCTCATCTCATGGCAGTCTTGCTTCCAGGTGTAACTGGGAACGGGCTGCTCCATTTCTAGATTTTGATATTTATATTTTTAGTATGGGGTTTAGAGAAAGGGACGTATTCCTGTTTAGAAGCTTGATTATATAAGCCTTATAACTGGGACCTTACTTACCTTTCATTCTTCCTCATTGGTAAAGTCAAATTCAGACTTCTCCTGTAGTGCCTTGACATCAAAAGCATCTTCAGTCTTCATCCACTTAAGATTTTGATGCTGCCATAATGAGGTGCCAATGAAAAGTAAATTTAGTTTGTGGTGAACATATACAAATTGCACAAAAATATCGAGAGTTCAAAAATATAGTTTCAGAGGTGCATTTACTTAATTCTTCACTATTCAAAACTCAGCTTCACATGTAGAACAGGGGCTTGTACATCTTTGTTTAAAGTGAACTCAAGACACCATTCTTCAGTGGTCATTGTACCTTTAAAACAACGTTAACAATGTACAAACTGCAATTGATACACTGGGAGACGTGTGTGTGTGTGTGTGTGTGTGTGTGCATGCGATATGCTTTAAAAAGTCTTCTTTTGGTGAATTCCAGTTCTTGTGAAATTAGCTTTTAAAGAAATTTATTGTGCTATTAGAAGTGATTAATCCACCATATACCTTTTCTATCAGAAGTGAATTTAATTAAGATGGTGTGTTCCTTTGAGATATTAGCAATTAATCCAGTTCTAAGTTTCCCCATGAATACATACCTGAGAAACTAAAACTGTTGCCAACCTTTAATTTTTCTGCTTGTGTTGGCCCTTTGTATGATGACCTTCAATTTTCTTTTCATGTGTTTGCATTCATCTGAAGAGTCATTTCAAACTATTTCTCAGGTTTTCAGAGACAGCAGATTCTAAGTCTTACAAAGTCATTTACATAAATTTACTCTCACTGATGTATTCATATCCAGAACTTACAATGAACATTCATTTTTCAAAGATACATGTTTGAAACATTTTAGTCAGTGCTGAATGCCTACAGCATTGAATAAACCTAGCAAAAGAAAAATAGAAAAATGAGCATTTTTGCTCTGACTTTCCCCCTCATTCTAATTTCTTGTTATTATCCTGGAATCTTAGCTTCAAGCATGGCCAGTTCCTCTTTGCGGCTCTACCTATAGAGCTCTTGCTGTCTGTCCTCTATCCTGGCTTGAGAAAGGATACTTAAAAATAGAAAACCTTGGGTCCTCGCTGGTGGTCCTGGGGGTTTAAGTGCGGCACTATGAAGCTATGCTTAGCCACTGCAGCACGAGTTGGATCCCTGTTCAGGGAGGTGACCCACAGGTGCAGCAGACCTCTCCTATCTCTCTTGCAATTCCCCTCAGTAGTGTATTCAGTAGATCTGCCTGTTCTGCTCCTTACTCTTTCTCTGGTGAATCCTCTCACCCGCCCCCACACCTCTGGCCTGTAACCCAATTCTTGTATATATAAATAAATAAATCTTTAGAAAAATGGAAAACCTTTCTTACTTGTGTGTTAAAGTTTCCTGATTTAACAAAATTTTTGGTGTGTCAACCAGAAGCTTCCTATTTAAAACTAATCCTCTTAGAGGTATGTCACCCTAGACTGGTAGGGACTGGATAATATCTATTGGGATATTTCCCCGGGTATGACAAATTCAAAGAAGGGGTAGTGAGACACATTTTTGGGGATAAACAAGGTATCAATTAGACACTTGCAAAGTTATAGTAACATTATGGACTCCCAAATGATTTCTTTACTGATTATCAACTGTCTAGGTGATGTATTCACTTGGCAGTCTCCAGGTTACCTTGGCCTCAGTGTGTTCTCAGATGAAGTTCAAATTTTCTATCCAAGACTACTGCATGCAAACACAGTGTTATGTCAGAGTGGCAGCATCCCCTACCTAACCATAAAAGCCAGAAACCTTAATATTTCTTTCCACCTTTTGCCTGGTTAATACCTTATATCCTACATTAATGCATTAGAACCTCTATCAACTCCCAAATTAGGTATGTCTTTTTGTTTTCTACACTGTCCTGCACGATTTATATATTTTGTTTATTAAATCAGTCAGTTATTATCAAAGTGGTGACTATTTTGCATCTGTCTTTCCTACATTAGAATGAAAACACCACAGAACAGAGACTAAAACAGTTTGCTCTTCATTGTTTTATCAGCAACTTTTGTCAGTGTGGTATATAGCATTTACTGGAAACTTAGGAAATATTTGTAGTATTAATAACAAGCAAGTTATTAGGGATGTATGAGCTTCAGAAAAATTCCTACATGTAACCACCCATCCTCCTGCTACGTTACAACACACTAATATATTCTATAGTCTACCAATGCTTCTTGAAGTCTAAATGGATGCTTGCAGATGTAAAATTCTCATTTTCATCTCATTTGCTTCATCACCTGTAAGCTCATAGAGGGAAAGAACTATGAAAATAATCTATGGTTATTATAAACTGTGGCCAAGCTTGCCAGAGTGTTCCAATATGTCATTTTCCTCTTTCCAGAAACACAGAAAATACCTTCCCAGTGCCCTTGCAGTGAACACGTTGTGGTCCTTGGGTTGGGTGTGATGTCAGTTATTCCCCTTTAGTGGCAACTTAGAAGCTACAAGTAGAATAAGACTAAACAGACTGGGTCCATGAGTCACCATGTGGAGGAGAACCAGTCAACTTTGGGCTCTGACATGAAGTGAGAGAATATTTATTTTGTTAAGGCACTGAGATTTTAAGAACTGGTGCAGCAGTTTCACTACCAGGACTAATGTAAAAAGTTTGTACTTGGAAAGGTTGCAGTGACAAAATTTTGATGTCTGACATTGACTTACTGTCAGGTGGCAAGGGAGATGTTGATCTATATTATACAGTAGAAATATTTTGTAAAATTATTAACCGTAATATCTTTGGATGCTATCTATTCAGCAACCCTAACAAAAGTGGTTGGGAAAAAATCAGAGTGTTAATATATATTTGCTATGATTGACTGAATTGACACACTGTTAAAAGAAGGAAAAGTAAGGGGACTCCCTGGTGGTGCAAGGGGTTATGGCACAGCACTGTGGTGCTGTCTGCAGCCACTGCAGTATGAGTTCGATCCCCAGCCAGAGAGTTAACCCACAGCAGACCTCTCTTGTATCACCCGCTACTTCCTCAGCAGTATATTTCAGTTGATCTGCCTGTTCTTCTCCCCACTCTGTCTCTGGTGACTCCTCTCACCACTCCCTCCACTACCTCTGACCTGTACTCCAGTTTGTGTATGCATAAATGGATGAACCTTAAAAAAAAATAAGGAAAAGTACGTGGGAGATAATTAGCTGGTTTGCAAGCAGAAAGTCTAGAAATCTGGGCCCTTGAAGGGTTAGAAATCACAACTGGTTCTGGAAATGTGCAGATTAAATTGTTTTCTCACTATTAAGCTGTACTAGGCAAGGGAATGAGAAAGGAAGATAGAGTATATTGGTAATTTTTGTCCATGAAAATGCTTTGGATGTAGTATCACCACATGGAAGCAAATCGAATATTTTGAAAGAATTATAATCTCAAAGAATCTGTACATCTAGTCTAACATGCCTCTGATTGGGTCATGTGCAAAAGATGAGATCCAAAAGTAAGTGTATCTATGAAGGAAGACTCCTCAACACTCAGTTCAGTTAAGAAAGCCTAAAAACAAAGGACGAACTGCCAAGACCCACAGGTCTCTGAGCAAAATGGATCATTTCACTCCCCCCGGACAGGAGCATAATGCTTGGCAGGGCCCCTCAACCTAGGCAGAGGAACTTGCCAGTGCCTGCCTTGCAGGGTCCCAGTGTCTCCCAGGTCAGTGCCCGGTGTGTCTGTCCTTTTCCCTAATATCAGTGTGTGTTGTAGCTACCTTGTCCTTGCGTGCTTAGTTAGAGGAGAGCGACACTTGTCTTTCCAATTTCTGGGTCTCAGCACCATGAGCACACCTAATGGATCGCCAGCTATTGAGCGGGCTGGGTCCTGAACTGGATGCAGTGACAGCGGGGCCTCTGGGCAGGCTACCGGGAGGGAGGGCTGGTGAATAGTCTGTGCCAGAAGGAATGACCAGGTGCCTGAGGGGCGGACCATGTGGGCAAGTGTCTTCTCTTCTCTTCTGGGCAAACACACCAGGCACACAGTTGAACTTTGTCTAAACTTACTAGGACTAATTTAGTAGGTAAACTTAGTAGGACTCTTAGTGACACAACCCACAGAATCTATCATTCATACCTGATCATTCCTTTTTCTCATAGGTGGTGAACTTGGAGGCTATATATAGAAGGTAGCACAGAGATGGGAAAATCCTGGGTCCTTAAATCATTTCTTGTTGTGTTCCATGCTTGCCTGGATGTGGGAGAGTGAGAAATAATCTGTTGTATCAAGTCATTAAAATTTTGGACTTTTATGTTTCAGATACCATTTGAATATACAGGTCAGTGGACCCCAGGGGAACATGTGGCAGACAAGCATCTGTCTTGGGCACAGGTCTGCATAGACTGAGAATGAGTAGGCTATATTGGGAGGGAGACTTCCCTCCGCTCCATCTGTGAAAACCATTGTCCCATACAGTATGCAGGTGGAACAAACTAGTGCTTGATTTTCTTCCTTAGTAGCTTCCTCACTATCGATTCGTCACCCTCAATTCCCAATCTACTGCAGTCATTTTTATGGAGAAGGCTCTGAACCCACATGCAGACCACAGCTCTGAACTATTTCTTGATGAATAGTTTGTTGAGGACGGTAGGTGGCAGCATTGCGATGTGGTTAAAGGCAGGATCCTGAAATCGCAGGCTGTTAAATTCCTGCACGTTGCTCACTGGATCCAGTTAGTTCTTAGGCAGAGCTCATCTGCACTAGATTCTCACCTGTGAGGCTATGGAAAGAGCCACAGCATACGGGGATGCCTGTATCGAGCACATAGGGACCATTTTGTGTAGCTTTTCTCTTTCATCTTCTTTCCACTCTTAAGTGCTGAGGTGCTGGGGCATCCTGCTAGGACAATCTGCAACTCACTCTAGGTTTTCAGATGTCACTTCTGGGCTCCCTAGTTCTGTGACCTGGGGTATGGTGCTCAGCATCTTAAAACCTCTGTTTCCTCAATTGTAAGATGGAGTGGAATGCCTTTACTCAGTGGTAGGGGGAACTCATGTACCCAGCACATTTGTAGGGTGTCTATTACATCCAGACTCTGCTCCCTCCCATCCATGCTATCCTGTTACCTTATCTATTTTTTGAAGATATCTTCTTCATGTATTTTTATCTCCTTCTGATCTGTGTTCACATTTTAGTCAACGACCTTTGTAAAATGATAATCAAATTTTGTTTCTTGTGGGTTTTATCTCCTTTACAATATCTTCCCACTGTATCTATAAAAAAATAGGATCTATGGTATGTTCTACATAGGTCATATGATTTGGTCCTAATGTACATTCTCAATTTCATATGATTAAGCTTCCTTTTTTTCCACATTCTTCTTTAAGATTTTTTTGTTTTGTTCTGTTTTGTTTTTTGTAGAATCTCTAATTTATCATGCTTCAAGGCTATTTTTAGACCCATAATATTCCTTATTCACAGTTCACTGTATCACTCTTCAATTTCCATTGTGCTTTCACACCTAACTCCATCTCAGAATGGTTATCATCCTGATGCCCTCCACACCAGGTTCTGTAACATCTTCTATTCTGGGAGTGAGCCCTATGTGTCATTATTCTTCCTAATGTGTCCTCCCTGGATAGTAGCCCTGGAAGTTCAGGGATATAATTCTTTTGTTCACTGTTGCAATTCTAGTGCTTCCTATCTCCAAGTATCACTACTTATTTACAGAGAGAATTTGAAATGGTAAAGTAAGCACATTGCTCTTTGCTGAAAACACACAGTGACTTCCAGTGACTAGGGAGGCCTGGCTCCTCCTGCAGTTCCTCAAAGATCAGTCTCCACAGACCTAGCATTGAGTGGGTGGAGGACAAGAAGCTAGAGCAGGCTCCCATGCCCAGTTCTGCGGTCTTTGGAGGGAGGTGCATGGCACCTTTGCCTCAGTATACACTCCCCCAGTCTTTCCTACTTGGTGTGTGGGACAAAGGAGGTACAAGCTCTTTGAGTTTTTTAGCAGAAAGAATTCCCAAGCTCAGGGCACCAAGTATGTATGAGAGGGGTGGCCACAAACTCAGGCACAATTCTCAGGCTTTGACTCCAAGACAACTGACCTTAATTGGAGTTGCCCAAGCATGATCCAGGTTTATATGCCTGGCCTTACCTCCATTCTTTCTTCTCTGCTGAGCTGGTTTTTTCACCTAGCTGGGGTTCTAAGTCCTTCTGTTCTGTGGTCCTTTCCATCTTCTTTTCTCTTGGAGCAACTAAGGAACTCAATCATTCAGACCTCTGGCTAGGTGTCATCCTGAAATCTCTGCTTCTCCCTGTTGCACGGCCTTTCCTTACCAATCCTGCACTATTTGATTTTATCCATAGCATTTATTTTCAGTCTGCTAGTCCAGAAAGCAGGTTTGTAAGGTATGTGTTATTACCTCTGTTTCTGTAGCAACCAGGTCCTCTGTTGGTGCTCAGAAAAAAGCACCCTAACGAGGAAAGAGTATGGGGGATCCATATGCTCCTGTGTTTTCTCAACTCTGAATTTGAACTGACATTGATTTTGCACCATGCAAATCCTTATATAAAATAATCAGTCACATATTTTAAGGTTAGTTGAAGAAAAATAAGCAAAATTAAAGCATTCATTTAAATAATCTAATTTGGCACTGAGCTTTCTCTAAAATTGCCTCAAATCTTTCCTTCACTTTGATGATGACAATCTGGTTTAAAAGTGCTCTTAGATAATATTTTAATTAAAACTCACTGAAACAAGCTTACTGTACTACTTATGTAGCTGAAGAAAAAAATGTGGAAAATTGATGATTTAGAAATGAAGTGGGAGAAATATTAGAAGAGGAAATAGAGGTGTAATTATTTTGCTTGTATGTTATTTAATTTGCAAAAGATCTAAGAATAGCAACTTCTATGAATATTCATAGTACATTTTTATTCCAGAGAATTTTATGAGTCATGCTAGCAAAGCTATTTATTTATTTATTGGATCCTCTTTACTTTTCAGAAAATGTATATTTGTTTTACTTATTTAAGGAAAAAGAAGACAGGTAAAAATAAGCCCAAATATAAATGGCAATGTTTTATTAATTACTTAGTTTTATTGATTTCAAAGATTTAGCAATATTTTCCATATGACAACTAACTCTTATAATTAGTCACTATATCATACAGAAAGAATAATTAATTCTTAGGTCATAGGCCAGTTAGTCTTGAGTTGCTGTGGTTGGCATGTGTAAACTGGGATAAATTGAGTTTATTGAGTTTATATACAGACTTTCAGGCAGGGAAAACAGTTATAAGTACATCTTTTTTCTTATAAGCTTTAGCTCAGTCTCCGCTATTGAAAATTTACTAATGGCAAAATGAGGACTGAACCAAACGTTTTCCACAAAGAAGAGATGATTCACTAGAGGGTCCTACTGTCATTGAGGGCAACTATTTTTATGGATCAGGGATAAGTACCCAGAAAATGAGTGTCATAGTGGGTACTCATGAGGGTTATGGGGGCAGGTGATCTAGGCTATGCTTTGCCAGTTATCAATTTATTGATTCTCAACTTCAAATTCATCCTTCACCATTTCATCTGTGAAAACAGCGATTGGCCTCTTCAATATATTTCCTTTGCCAGTTGTCAGATATAGGTAGAAGATGCCAGGCAGACACTGCAGGAAGAAGGACAACATACAGTGGTCCCTGTGCAGTTGCTACCTTGCACCCTCTCCTTAGCCCTACACATGGGCACAAGGGGACTGGGAGCTGACCTTTGTCCCTTGGGGGTTTGTTTCTGTGATCCCCCTGACATGGACCCAGTGTGCCTTGATCCTCACTTCTAAGAATTCCTTGAGTCTTCCTGTCCATGAGCCTCAGTTTCCCTACTATTCAGGTAGGTGTTCCCATTTGTCCAGTAACTGTGAACAAGCTCTATCCTGAAAAACCTAGCAAATTCTCTACCTTCTAGCTGTTACGACCCTCCTCACTGATGTCCATTCACATTGTATCCATCACTGGTTTCTCTCCCACAGCTCAGAGATAAAGAGCCCTTTTCTATCTCAGTTGTTCTCCTGTTCTACTTCATTAGACTTAGTCTATCCTAAGTTGGGACCCTCTGTACCCACCCAGTGCTAAATGTATGTGAGGTAGTTGTTGTGGATTATTTCATTAAGTCTCATGGATGTTATGCATGGTTAGTTCTATTTTTATCTTTATTTTATGATAACATAATAGATGCTTTGAGAGGGTCAGTCAGAAACTAAGCAAACATTGGAACTTGGGCCTCCATTACTGCCTGTACTCTAGATGTCACTAGAACTACTAATCATGGTCACTATTTCAATCTAATTACAATTAAATGGGATGAAAAATTGAGGTCACCAGTTATAATAGCCACATTCCAAGTCCCTCAGTAGCTATATGTGCCTAATGTCTATTGCATTAGTCCATGAAGAAATAGAACGTTGATGAAATAGAAGCTTCCATTTTTGCAGTCTTGTTGGATGGTGCCGCTCAACACTAGGACTTGTCAAATTCTCTGTGGTGAGGAATTTGCTATTTTTTTCCTTTCAATTTTAATTTCAATCCCTTCTTATGTTTGGGTTGGGGTTCCCTTTCCCATGAATGTCAGGTGGAGCAGCCCTGGTGAATTCATACCCACAGCAGATCTGTGTCACCCCAAAGAAACTCCAAGACTAAGTAAGATGTAAGTAAATTCTGAGGGAGGGAAGCAAACTAAGATGTAAGGGACAAGAAAAGTAAATTCTCAGGGAGAAAAGCAAACCTAGTGGTAGGTAGCCAAGGTGACAGGACAAAGTGGCAGCCCTAAGATGTTGTCAAGATGTTGCTGTTGCTGACCAACACTGTCAGCAGATGTAGTTGTTCCTGCAGCAGCTCCTCATAGAGGCCTCAGGTCTGCACAGAGGTGGACATCTCCCAACTATAGACTGAAAATTAAATGAATTAAAATCCTAATTTTTGATGAAAATGAGCTAAGAAATTATGTACTTTCTAGAATCTTGGGAGTGTCCATGGAATTGAGGAGTTAAAGGTATGTCTGACCCTTTGTTCATCCATCCTGTAGGTTGGACATCCCACTTGGCCTTTGGTAGCAGTCACTACATTGTCCTGGTGCACTTGCACTTAATGTCTTCCAATGTGTTGGGTGTTCTTATATTTACAAGGTATGTGTGAAGGCCTTGGGAATATGACCTCACTATAGTGCCAATACAGAAATCTCTCACAAGGATATCGTTGGTCCTACAATTTCTGACACACCAGGAAGCTCTGACCCTCTGGGTTTTCATGCCTTCCTGATACAGCTCCTTCAGAAACAGAGTGATGAGCCCTTCATGTATCAGTTCTCCCAACAATGTCTTGAAATATTTTTCCTCTTAAAAGCCCTGCCCTAACTCAGGCTCCAGGAATCCTCTGTTGAGGAATGATTCTCCATGGCCTCTGTTTATGTTGAATATTGAGAACTTTGTTCAAGGATGTTTGCCTAACAGAGAGTCTTGGCAGTAGAAAGACAACTCCCTCTGAAGAGATTTAGAAACATCTTTCCTTGGAGGGATTCCAGAGAAATAAAGATGCTATTTCTCTCTGGTTAGAAGGAAGCCAAGTATGCTAGCAACCCCATCTGTGTAAGACCTGTTAGACTTGGAGTGTATCTTTCTTTTGTGACACAGATTTGCTACCAATGTGATATTCACCTGGGCTGCTCCACGTGATACTCCTATGTGATCATGGCACATAGGCATGGGTGTCGAAACAGGACACAGCATGGAGCTTATGCTGCCTGCTGAGTCAGGACAATAACTTGTCTGAACCTATGTGGACTCTTCCCCTTTTTAATAAGTGAATGTAAGGAAGTATGACTTTGCCTCACAGCAGCAAACCTGTGGTGCAGGAACTGCTTGACTGTGGACAATCTCCCTGGGCCATACTGAATGGTATTCTCATCTCTCATCACCTTCTCTTTATTTTCCTCTGCCTTTCTTCCTTCTTTATGCCGTGGATTGCTCATTCATGGCAGTCATTCATTACTGATTTACTGTGCAAATGTTGAGAACCCACAGTGTTAGACACCGTTTCAGATGCTGGTGACACACATGCATCATTACTATCTTCCCAGATCTGTGTTCTGGTTGGAATGGTGCAGGGAGAAATGTGGAGACGACAATGAAACAATAGGCCAGTGTTGTGAGGAAGATGAACGTGATTGATGGATAGACAGGGGCTATATTGCTTGACTGTTTAGATTGAATTTCATGGGAGGACTTTGTGCAGGTGACATTAAATTGAAATTTGAGTGAAATAAGAAAAAAATCAGTCTTTTTGAAAGTGTTTTTATTAATTTATATATACTTTGCATCATTGTTCATTTTTAACAATGTTCTTTTGTCCTCTCAGGTGTAGTCCCCTTAGAATTCCCACCACCAAGTCACCATGCAGCATTGCCATAGTCTCTTGTACTCTTCCCTTCCCTGTTCTGATTCCTCTCCCTCCCCCTCCCATGCAGAATGTCTCTGATTTATAGTTGCCTGTTAATTTATTATTTTTTTTCTTGAACCCTTATTTGGTTCCCCTATATTCCTCCTGTAAGTGAAACCATCTGATATTTTTATTTTCCCTTTTAATTTACTTCACTGAGCATAACCCCTTCTAGCTCCATCCATGTTGCTGTGAATGGCATTATCTTTTTTTATTGCTGAATAGTATTCCATTGTGTATATAAGCCATATCTTCTCAATCTAGTCATATACTTTTGGGCATTTGGGTTGTTTCCATAACTTACCTATTGTAAATAGTGCTACAATAAACATAGGGGTGCAGGTAGCCTTTTGAATTGAAGTTTTTGTGTTCTTTGGGTAGATTCCTAGGAGTGGAATTCCTGGGTCATATGGTAGCTACATTTTTAGTAGTTTGAGGAACCTCCACACAGCTTCCCACAATGGTTGGAGCAGTTTGCAGTGTAGGAGAGTTCCTTTTTCTCTACATTCTTGCTAATATTTATTATTGCTAGTTTTTTTAATGTGTGCCATTCTCACTGGTGTATGGTGATATCTCATTGTGGTTTTGATTTGCATTTCCTGGACTATCAGATGTTGAACATTTTTTCATACACCTGTTGGCGATTTGCATTTTCTCTTTGGAGAAGTGTTATTTTAGCTCATCAGTCCATCTTTTTAACTGGGTTGTCTACTTTGTTTTTGTTGAGGCTTGTGGGTTATTTGTGGATATTTTTGATCAGTCCCTTATCAGATATATGGAGTGCAGAAATTTTCTCTTAATCAGCAGGGTTTCTCTGTGTTCTGGTTAATGTCTCCTTTTCTTTACAGAAGCTTTTTAATTTTATGTAATCACAGCTGTTTATCTTTCAAGAAGGAATCAGTCTTAAGAGGACTTGAGAATGAAGTTCAATAGAGGAAATAACTAGAGCTCTGAAGCACTCCTATGATGACCAAGTTGGAAAGTTCTGGAAGCATGTGGTAGGGGATGAAGTGAGTCAGGGAAGGAACATTCCAGGCGGCATTGGGATCAAAACCAGGGCAGGAGATTTGAGGGTTCATTCTCTGTGTTATACTAACTCACTGAAAAGTTTAAGACAGAAAGAAATGATCTAATTTATACTTAACAAAAAGTGATTCTAGACCATCACTACAGTCATTGTAAAGGAGACTTGGGATAAGATATAAAGTAGAGTCGACAGAACTTGCTGATATGATAGATGTATGTGATAAGTGAAAGAAAAACAAAAACAAAAAGTGAAGGAAAAACAAAGTATCTTCTGGATTTTTTCCTTGAACTACTAAAATAGAAGAGGTAGTTAGAATGTTGTTATTGAGAGGGAAATGGAAACAGGAGTAGGTTTATTGTATGAAGTGATTTAAATTCCTATTCAAAAATACATGTGGGCATATCTAGAAGGCAGATGGATGCATGTGACTAGAGCTAAATCTGTGTTACTGGAAACCAGGGTAAAGAGTGATGTTTGAAGCTCTAACACCGAACAAACTAGGGAATATGTGTGGATTGGGAGGGCTGGGGAGC
Source organism: Galemys pyrenaicus (assembly GCA_019455555.1). Classification (NCBI taxonomy): domain Eukaryota; kingdom Metazoa; phylum Chordata; class Mammalia; order Eulipotyphla; family Talpidae; genus Galemys; species Galemys pyrenaicus. The sequence goes on from JAGFMF010011442.1 coordinate 1,720,740, forward strand.
CCAGAAAAATTACACAGAGTTCATACAGTGGGATGGAATCTGAGGAAACTGGAAAAAAAAAAAAAGGTCAAAACTGTCACAGAGAGTACTAGAATTCAAGAGGCCACAGAAAAGAAGATAAGAAAGTATTTCTAACAAAAACTTTCCATAAAATCTGCTTGACAACAGGGGAATTAATGTAGCTCTTTGTGAGGTGGATATTATTGGTGAGAAGGAGATAGAGCCTAAGAGGGAGTGGGAGCCAAGCCAGGGGGAGAGGAGAAGAGCCAGTGGCACTACACAAACCTTGCAATATTACAGTAAATTGGAGGCTTAAGAAATGACATAACAGCTGGATGGGAAAAAGGAGGACTTTTATTTTTACAGAAAATCAAAATATTTATATGTTGACAGGAGTCATCCTTTAAGGATGTAGAAATTTTTGATTTGGGAAAGAAGAGCTCCTAGTGTTACCTTTTTACTGATGTTAGGCTAATGGGAAAAAGAGAAAGTGTAGCTCTGTGTGTGTGTGTGTGTGTGTGTGTGTGTGTGAGAGAGAGAGAGAGAGAGAGAGAGAGAGAGAGACAGAGAGAGACAGAGAGAGACAGAGAGAGACAGAGAGAGGGGGAGGGAGGGGGGAGGGAGGGAGAGAGGTAGAGGGAGAGATTACAAAATATTTCTAATCTCCCTGAAGGTATGGAAACAGAAACAGTCACATGCTTATAATTCTCAAAAGTTGTGTTGGGGGAGAAGAAAAATTAGCTGATATTTAGAAATACTACCCATATTAAATCCTTGTATCTCTGTTCATTTCCAGCATCTCCTCCCTGATTCAAATGCTCCAACCTCTTGTTATTACTGCTGCCTCTTTCTTCACAACCATCCGCCTCCACCCTTATCCATCCTTCATCCTGGACACCTCAACATGCAGTGTCACTTCCAAAACCTGTCGGAGGGATTGTTTTGATACCTAAATTCAGATATATTGCTTCTCTGGGTTGAGGGCTTTAATTACTTCCTACTACTCATGAAATAAATCCCTTACCACATTTGTTAGGGACTATCTGTACAATCAAAGTTCATGTTTCTCAACTCTCTCACACCATTGATCCCTGAGTTTCAAAGCACTAGTATTGCTGGCTCCATTTTAGTTCCCCCAACTATCCAAGGTTTTCTTGATCAATGTGAGTGTATATATATGTGTGTGTGTATATATATATATATATATATATATATATGAAGTATGTCTGGAGAGATCTCCTTATCAAGTCTGGTTGGAGCAGTCTCTCTTGGGTCCTCCTTCCCCTCTGTAGGGTAAATAAGTTAATCAAACTTTTTTCTACCCTTCTACCCATAGCCTCTGTGACTACCACCTCTGGTCTTGCACTCCCCCTCGGTCACTTGGATGGCCAGAGCCCAGATGCATGCGTGGGTGAGGAGCACTTGTGGTTATGATTATGGACACCTGGGCTCAAAAAGCATGTACATGCACTTGTGTAAATGCATACACCTGGGCCTAGAAGGGAAGAGTAAAAGGGAAGTGTCACTCTAAGGTGAGACTGGGAGACTAGACAACATAAGACTGAGAATGCCAGAGTGAGGCCAGAGGGAGAGTACAAAGACTTCTGGGGTGTCTGGAAGGCTTGGTTGCCTGCCTGCCATCTTGCATGCCAGTCTCCCTGCATGGTGTTCCTGTGTGCCTAGTTCCCTGCTCCATCATTAAAGGCCTGTAAAAAAAAATCTACCAAGGTTTTCAAACTCTCTCTGACTGCCTGAATTGACAGTGAACCTGTCCACCCTGTGCATGCTTGTACTACACCCTCTCAATCCCATATCACAGCTTTCTCATTATACTGCAACAGTTATTAATACATGACAGCAAGGGGCACTAAAACTGGCCAAGTACAGTGCCCACACATTTTAGTGGTCATTGTCATTGACTGAGTTCTTCACCTACATGCACTACTGCAAAACTACTCAGGTTCAGAGAACAATAATAGTGGGTTTATTTAACAAGCCAGGGAAAACAGAGTTACTGAGGCCAAATGGCTATTTACCTCACCTGAAGTAGTGTCCACTGTTTTAAAGTCCGAAACACAAATGCTCCTAAGATGGCATCTTCCTGCCACTGAGGACCTGGAGCATGTGGCAGCCAGATTACAGGCCAGGTTCCAGCTCACCAAGATAGCAGAAGACACAACAGGAGATGCTCTCTGGATCTGCCAAGATGAATCAGCATAGCACCAGATAATCGATATTCATAAGAGCAGCTGCAAAAGCTAAAAGACTCACAAACAGCCACATCACGCGTCTCCGTGAGGTGCCTGTCTTGCAACCTTCCCAGACTGTGTAGGAGGTTCATCGTCGGTTCAAGCAATTTCTTCGCTGCCCTCACGGTATCGCTCACACTCCACCGCTCCACACCACCACACCACACCGGCGTCTCCGGGACGCTAGCTTTATACACCTGGTGCATCAGCCCAGGTGCATCTACTTGCGCATGCCCACTCAGGCATGTGCACAGGTTTCCATCATCAGTGGTAGGAGGGCGGAAAGTCCTGATTAACCTTTTACCCTACAGTGCCCTTTCCAGGTCTCTGCCTTCCTTTCCAGGCTGTAAGAGCAGCAAAACTGGGAATAGTTTCAGTCACTTGGCTACCAGCAAGGCCTCTGAACTTTTCTTCTCTGAGGTTGGCTGCTGGAAGACTCTCCACTTCCTTCAGAGGCCTGCAACAAGCTTCTTGAAGATCTGTCCAGTGGAGGCAGAAATCGCTGAGGTCCGAATCACTGAGATCCAAAAATGCTGAAATCCTGAAAGCTGAATCCTGGGAGCTGCTCCCGCAGTCTCTTGTATTTCTTATCAGAATCTCCACCGCTACTTTGTTTGTATTTAGCTTGGGGCTATCCATCCTCACTAGCATGCCCCTCCAGGGGTGCCACCTGTAATAATCTGACTTCAGGCCCCTATTACATTACCAACTTTTGCTTATTTACTTGCCCTTTACTTCATCCCCCTACTAGAAGGTTAGGAGTCTTCTGTATTTTGTTCACCCAAGTATACTCAACGATACATTACTGCTGACATGAGTAAGTTCACAGTGACATTTTTTATTAAAGTAATATGTAGTATATAGTATCAAAAAGCTTGTATTTTTTTTAAAGATTTATTTATTTGTGCATACAAGAGCTGAGGTACAGACCAGAGTCGAGGGAGGTGAGAGGATCCACCAGAGACAGAGTGGGGAGCAGAACAGGCAATCTGAAACACACTGCTGAGCAGCGGGCAAGGCAGGAGAGGTCTGCTACGCCATGTGGGTCCCCTCCTTGACTGGAGGCAGGGATTGAACTCATGCTGCAGTGACTCCAGTTTGCTTCATAGTGCATTGCTTAAACCACTGCGCCAACAAATAAAATATGAATTATTATGATGGATATGTTACAGATACTTCCTTTTATATTTTTAGGGTTTTTTTTTTAGTCATCATTTTATGTTCAATATAAAACACAGAATGTGCTAAAAAAATTTCAATCTCCAAAATTCCTGTTAGATTTTTGACTCAGGAATTTGAACAAATGAGTCACAGTAATCAATAATCACACTGTGTGATTTCATTAGTGCACACATTCTGACATTTAATAATCGATAATGCTATAATTCATCATGATTTAGACAGAAAAATAGTGATTTAGAGCCAATATTTAATAGTGTTGTTTATGTTATTCATAAGCCTGATATAATTATATATTTGAGGTAGAAATTGAGTTTGTGGGGACAGCAGTAATACTTCTCGTTGGAACCATTTCACATAAAATTTGTCTATGTATAAAATTCTACATTTGTTCTCTACTTCTTATTCCCCAATGTCAATACTTTTCCTTAAATATTGAAATTGCAAGCCAGTTACATGAAAAATCAACCAAACCATCTACAGTACGTAGATGTTTTATGAAAACCTTGTGGGTTGGAGCCCATAATGGTGACAGTAGAAAGAAAATGAAAGGCAAAAGAAAAATACCAGATGGTTCCTCCCCTAGGAGGAATATAAGGGAATCAAGTAAGGATCAAGGAAAGGAATAAGAACAACAACAACAATAATAATAACAATAAACACAACAAAAACCCAAAATGAAAAGACAAGAACAAATTGGGGACACTTGGTGGGGAGAGGGGAGGGGGAGGGTTGAGAGCAGATGGGAGCACGGGGGATTGAGGTGATGGTGCACTGGGGATATGGTTATGGGAAATACATGGGGATTACAATTGATGTCAAATATATATAAATAAAGGAAAAATAAACAGATATAAAAAAATAAAGTAGGGAATCATTGACTCTGGTGTAAATGGGCCCCTTTAAAAAGTGGTTCAATTGCGGTGACAATCTAGTCTTTCTCCATTTTACTGAATGCAGCATTTGAGATGCAAGGAATGGTATTACCTGTGAGTAGGGAAGAGTTGGGTCAGCTGTTTAAGAATGATTTCCATTATCCACTAAAATACTTGAAAAGTTTGGATTCTTGTGTATTTAAGTTTTCCTAAAGGTTGAGGTAGGCAAATAAGCAGTTAGTATATGTAGGGTTAGAGAAATCAGGTCTTTCCACCCTTCCACCACTGGTATGATGATGGACACCTGTGGTGCTGGGAGAATTCCAGGGTGGGCATGCGCAAGTGAGCGCACCTGAGTTTGACACGGGCATAAATGGGCGGTGTCATGAGGCTGCCAGGACCGACAGTATCGACCAGCAGGACCGATAGTACTGACCAACGCGAGCAGCAGCAGCAGAGAAAGAGAGAAGAAAGCAGCCGAGTGTGTGAGATGCGCCGGTGGCTGGGAGGCCTGCCAGTCTCCCGGCCCCCCAGCACCCATGACTGCCATGTACCTGGCCACCTCTACTAATAAAAGCATGAAAAGCCACCGAGAGCTCTAAGACTCCCTTCCCGAACCTTGCTCCTGTGCTTCCTTCCTGCCGCTACAGTATATCATATCTATTGCATGTTGCTGCAATAAAAAAATTGATAAAAAAACAAAACAGGGACAATCTGTGTTCCTCAGTCATACAGCTATGTTAAGATATGTTAATGAAATGAGTGTTTAAAATTGTGTGTTTGTTTTAACAACACAACACAATGCACTTAAATGGAACTGTGCAGAAGTGTCAAATTTAATTGGGTGAAGATGATGACAATGTAGGCAGAGTGGGTTTTGATCTGCTAACTTAATGTATTTTAATACTGCCTCATTGCCTACTTTGTGAGCAACAATAGTATGACAGAAGATTAAAAGTAAATCAATGAGAATAATTTTTGTTTCCCAAAATCAATATATATATATATATATATTTCTGGAACTTTTATCTTTTTAGCAAGGTGATACACATTTGAATTTCCAAATTTGTTTCCTTTGTTTTTTCCTCTTAGTACCATTGTCTTATTAAGTTTTAAGTTTCTGTGTTCAGGATACTTATAGCTATGTGCTGCTCATGGATATTTTGGAGCAAGGTGACAGATACTGACAGAACAAGTCCAGGGATAAATTGTTCCTACTGGTGCCATGTGAGAAAGGAATAATTTTTGAAAACATTTATGTCTATGAAAGCTTAAAACAATCTTCCTGTCTCAAAATGCCTTTAAAAAAATTACACATGCAGTTGAAAACTGACATTTTATTATTTAATCGTGTCCTATTTTAGGTGATGTGCCAAGAGGACACATTATCATGTACATTTTCTTAATATTAGAAGAATTAAAGTCATAGAATCTTAGCATTGAGATGTACTGTAGGAATCATCTTGTCAAATGCCTTTCTTTTAAAGAAAAGGGAATGGAGGCTCAGAGAGAGTTTTGTCCGGAGGGTGGGCAAGCTGGCCAGAGAATGGGCCTCACCCATCCTGTCTATAGCTACCCATTATCAGGAAAATCAACTTCACTCATTTCCACTTAGGTAATTAGTGAAAACAGCTGTGCTTGTCAGATTACATAATTTATACTTCTGCTTGGTTGACTACTACCCTCCACTCCTTCTGAAATTAAAGACCCCCTCTTTGGGGTTCTGGTGCTGGCATTTTACTGCTCACCACCAGTGACCCCACTAGGGCTCAAGCTGCTGGCAATAGATGGCAGTGGTTCCCTTACCATACCACCCCAGGGCATGGAGCCCCTGGATACCCAAGGACTAGACCTAATGCTGTGGCTTCCTCTAGCGGCAGGCATTGGAGCGGCTAGTGGATTTGGTGCCTGGATATCTGGATTGTGAAATGGACTGATCAGGTGCAAGCTGTGAGCTGATTGGCAGGTGGGTCCATCAGACTGGTACGTAGGTGACCCTGAAAGGAGATGTGAGGCAGAGCAGTTTGTGAAGCCAATTTGTGAATTTGCATTGACTGGACTCTTAGGCTCTGACTCTGGTTCTGGGGCTCTTAGACAAACTCACTTGGGATGCACTGGACTTGCTCTGACTTGCTAGCTCGAACTCACTGGACTCATTCGCAAGACTGGATGCTCTCAGGCACACCCAGCAGTCAACCTCCAAGGGAAGATAAGAGGCCAAGGAGCTTCATAGAAGCCAGGGGCCATTGCCTGCCTCTAACATCACTTATTCGATTGTTTTTGGTGTGGGCCAACAACTCACAAAAAGCTATAACACTAGGGACCTGCACTACTAGTCAGTGCTGTCCAGCCTGTTGATGGGTGACAGGTACTCTGTCCAAGTCACCATGAGAACTATTAATTGTCTTGTGGAATCACCTCTCAGTGTTTCTGCCTCCATTGCTGTCTGGTCTTGCATCTGGTGGTGTCCATCCCAACCTTCAGGCTGAGGCTGTGGGCTGCTGCGGCATCAACTCAGTGGCCCCACCTGTGAGCACCTTCAGCTGCGGCGAGTTGGACCTGGCCTGTTGGCCAGGTGCCACTGTCACAGGGCAACCCTAATATAAAATGGGTTTCCCTCACTGGGTTCTCACCCACACGCTCAGAAGACTTGTATAGTAAGCTTCAACTTCAGACACGCGCGACAAAAGTTATTAAAGGGTTTTATTTTACAAGAGAAGGAGAATAAAATAAAAATAACACCAAGGGAATAGAGGGATACAAATCTGTAAATATCCCACCAGATCTTCCAAGCTGGAGTGCAATGGTGCATTGAGAGCTGGCTCTGAATCAAGTGAGATGGCTCCAAAGGAAGAGAGAGCCCAAGGCTCACCTCTCTGGTGTTATAGCCAGCCTGGCTGCTTAACTCCACCCTCAGGTCCCAGGGATCCACTCTTTGATAATCATCTTATTGGATTTGTGGTTCTGGAATACCAGTGGTCTGGAATGGGGGTTGAAGTCCACAAATCTATCTGTGTAATACATTTAGGACTACCCTTCCCCCTAACACTATGAGCTTCAGGCCCTTGTTGACTAGACAATGCCATCTGGATGAGTGGCCTTTTGTTTAGGACTTTTGGACACTGTGGGCATTATCTGGGGTGAAAGAGAGAGTTACCTGTGGTCTTAGAGACTCTTGTTTTCCCCATTTGTAAAATAACTCCATCTGTTGTTGCCCCCTGAGCCTGAGTGGCCTTGCAACTCTGCGTGCAGGTGAAGAACTTGTGGGCACCTGTCCTCCACGTGTTCACAGTCTTTGGATGGCTATAACCCCTCCACCCCCAGCCCTTTTTCACTTCCAGCCTTGTTTCCTACTAAAGCAGTTCCCTCTTATCCACTGGTATGCTCTCCAGGACGCCCATGCCTGAAGCCATGAATAGTAGAACTCTATATGGACTATACATTTATAAATTTGGCATAAGAGAGTGACAATAACTAATAATAGAAAAATCATAACAATATTATTTAATAAGATGTGAATGTCATCTCTCTCAAAATTTTCTATTATATGCAATATTTTCAGGTCATGTTTGAAATGAGGAAAGCCAAAATGAAGCTAGTGGGGGTGAATGGTTAGCATGTGCCTGGCCCATGCACAACTCTACATCCACCTTTAATTTCTAGCTGTAGAATTATAGAAAGAGGTAAGAAAACAAAGAAAAATCATCTTTGTCTAAATATGTCAAGTAGGAGAATTAATCTGATGTTTTAGTGTTGATGGTTATTTGCAGTATACTAACAAATAACGGTTTAATGGTGAAAATATGATGTGGACATCAGGAATATGATTTCCTTTGTGTATTTTTAGAATGTGTAGACAATATTGAGAATTGTCAGTAGAAATGGAGCTGCATTAACACCAAACTTCTTCAAGGGGTGGTGTTAGGAGGTTCTGCCTACTCTGAATACCAAATTCTTGACTCTAATAGATGTTAGAGGAACTATAAAGGACCTATAAAAACTAGGTAGTTGTTTGTATTGTATGTACTTATCATTTTCTGTGTATTATGATGTTTTGAAATCTTAAGTAACATTTCTGGCCAGATTTGTCAATTTTCAGTGATAACAAAGGGCACAACAGGGAGTATTCATGTGGTCTTCAAACACTCAAGAGCGAAGCATCCCCATGAAGCTGGCTTGACCCAAGAAGGCATTCTCCTCTCAGTCATCCAAGGCCAGGGACCAGGACCGGCAACTAGGAGCTACTCTTGTATAATCTACCAACTTTATTCAAACTAGCCAGTCCAAAGCTGTTTGTTTTCACTTGCCTTTGCTGCAAAAAATATAAACCCAATAAAACTCATGTCCCAAACCTTCCCTTTGCTCAGTTTTCTGACTACTGACCATTCTAGTATCTTTCCCACATGGTCCAGAAAGGTAGATTCTATCTCATTCTCTGGGACCTGGAAGCATAGCACACTGTTTTTTCTTGACCTTTCCTGTAACTACACCTATTTGATAGACCATCTCATAAAACAATCCAATTCAAAGGTTTACTTTATATAGTATTTTATTATATTTTGTGTATTTTATATAGTTTAATTTTATTATACATGTATATAGTTATTGTGGCTGTTTTCTTTGGAACCTTGGACAATTACTTTTTTAAAAGCATTGCACCCACAGCCTGGAATAAGAATTATATAACTTTATCGTATTTGGTTAAATGTGATAAATTAAAAATAAGGGATAGTAACTCTTCACACATCATTATGTTCAAAAATTATTTTGCAGCACAGTAATAAGACACAGATAACTAAAGAATTGTAGTACTAATTGTGTAGTTGTATATTTTTCCTACTTGGCTTATAGTTTTAGAACTTTGGTCAGTTTCAAATGACTCTGAAGTGATTTTTCCAATTATTGCCAAAAAATTTTAATTATACCAACTATAAAAATAGCTCTTTAAGAAATAAAATGGGAAATTATTTCTCATTTATGACCAAATTATACTGTGTCTTACAGTTTGCACTCAAAGAGTTTTGGTTTTGTTGACAAAAGATCAACTCCTCTCCAAAAGTTTGAATTCTTTATTCAAATTCTCCTTGGTTTTTCCCAGGGTTTAGCTATGTCGTGATAATCATAACAATCAATCATTTTGCTTGCTCATTGATCCAGGAATTCCTGAGAAGTTGTTTCAATTATAATATTGATTATCTTATTAGATTTATAGAAATCATTGACATACTGCAAATAGATAAAGAAATGGTAGAACAAATAAAATGAAAAGAGAAAAATGTGAAATAATTCTTGATTCTACCGTACTACAGAGCAGAGGTTTCCAGGGGTAAATTTTCCCCTCGGGAAAAACCAGATAGAGGAGATGTTTTTGGTGTCACAGCTGAGTGGGAGGGAGGATTGAGGTGCCCCTGGCATCAAGTAGTGGTAAGAGATGCTGCTAAATATCTTCAATGCACAGAACAGCCCTGAAACAGAGTATCTGACTTAAAATGAATCGTGCTGAAGTTGAGAAATCTTGCTGCAGAAGAAAACAAAACCCCAATTATATTGGTGTTGCAGATAAGGGTAAAGGATCCAGGTAGAATGGGTTCAAGAATCACAGCTTCTGTGCTGTGGGAGCAGAAAGAGGAGAAACATATCATTGAAGGTGACCAAACAGACTGTTGTTATGTTTTTCCATCTTTTCAGACCAATCCTATCTCCAGACTTGCCTCAAGCAGGCATAGGTCCGGTAGAGCCTATCTGAAGCAGTGGAAGACTAGTCTCTATCCCACTAAGCAAATTTCCTTTTCAGAAGTTCCTATAGTAAGTGAAACTGTTAATATTGGATACATGACTTCAAATTCAGAATCCCAAAGATGTTAGTGGATTTTATGGATGAAGATAATTACAGAATACTAGACTCTTCCTTAGTTGATATGACAGAAATGGAAGGGGATAGCAAAGGCCTGAGAATGAATCAGGACATTCCAGAATGGTAATGTTATGACTTTGGTTATTTTTAGTAGTATTGTTTAGTTACATTTCTTTTTTAAAAAAACTTTATTATTTATTTATGCATACAAGAACTGGGGTACAGGTCAGGGGTGCAGGTGGCAAGATGATTCACCAGAGATAGAATGGGGAACACAACAGGCAGGTCTACTGAAATACACAGCTGAGGGAAGCAGTGAGCAAGAAAGGCGAGGTGTACTGTGCTATGTGGGTCTGCTCCCTGGCTGGGGATCGAACTCATGCTGCAATGGCTGAGGATAGTTTCATAGTGCTGCGACTTAAACCCTTGTACAACCAGGGAAGCCCTAGTTTCATTTCTTAGCAGATAAAGGGAAGGCATGCACAAACAAAAATAAGATAATATCCCCTACATATATTTAATGCTATTACACATCAGCCATATCATTGTTAAAAAAATTTAAAGATTTTCTGTCAAGTGATGAAAGTCCTCAGAACAACTTACTTTTATCTGCTAATGAGAAAATAGAAAGAATGTAGACCACTCCTATTGTTAGACTCAATAGTCATTCTGGCCCCTGAGTTGGGTCAGGAGGAACATTTAATGACTGTCAAAGTATAGACTTTATTGCATTGACTATAAATGCATAATGCTTTCTGCAAATATTCAGGGAGATGGAGCAATAGCATAGAAGTCAAGAAGAAAAAGGACTTATGCAAACTGCTAACTTATTTGCATAGGTATCAAAGTCAAATGAAGTCCAAGAAAAGTTAGGATGTATAATTTTTATGGATATTTTATAATTATTTTAAACACTTTTTAATACCAGGAACTGGACTACTAATTTTTTTCTTTAAATTTTCATTTAATACCTTGCAATATCTATATCATTATACCCACTTTACATGTGGGAAATCTAAGTTTCAATAAGTAGCAGAATTAAGTTAAACCTGGACTATTTGACTGCAGTCTCTTTTTTTACCCAATTAATATGAATCCCAGAAGTCTATATTTCTTTTTTCCAGCGACTATTCATTATACCATCTGACACTTCTTTCCTCAGAGACTTCACTTTATTTATGAATATCTATTAGTTTATAATTATTTTGCTTTGTCAAGGCATTTTCTATTTCTTATTTTACTCATATATATGATATTGCCTATTATGTGTCTTTATCTTTTTGACATGGTTTACTGTACTCAAATCCCTCGAGTTCCTTCCACTTTCCTATGTGACCAGTATTTCATCTTTCCTGACCAGTTTTCTGTTATGTGAAAATATCATATCTTTTTATCCAATCCTCTATCAGTGGAAACTTAACTTGCTTCCAGATCATAGCTACTATAATAACACTGCAACAAACATTGAAAAGTAGCTAATTTTTGAGTTGACATTTTTTTAATGGTTTTAGTATTCTTATAGTTATTTTCAGCAGTTTTATTATATCTTGGGATTTGGGATTATTTTGTTTGGGACTCTTTGGACCTCTTAAATCCAAATATTTGGTTCCTTTCCAAAGATGAGAGAGAATATTGGCTATTATTTCTTCAGATAAATTTTCTCTATTCTCTTTTTAAATTTTTTTTAAGATTTATTCATTTATGCATACAAGAGCTGGGGTACAGGCCAGAGTCCAGGCTGGTGAGAGGATTCACCAAAGACTGACTGGGGAGCAGAACAGGCAGACTGACCGAAACACACTGCTGAGGGGAGCAGTAGGTGAAGCAGGAGAGGTCTACTACACCATGTGGGTCCCCTCCCTGGCCGGCAGCAGGGATGGAACTCGTGCTACAGTGGCTGTGGTTTGCTTCATAGTGCGTTGCTTAACCCACTGTGCCACCAGGGAGGCCCTTTTTTAACTTTTTAAAAATTTAATTTTGCATACAAGAACTGGGGTGTAGACTGGAGATATGGGAGTGGGGCATGGGGAGTGAGAGGATTTATCAGAGACAGAGCGGAAAGAACAGGCAGTTTTACTGAAATACACTGCTAAGAGGAGCAGTAGGCAAGACAGGAGAGGTTTGCTGCACCATATGTGGGTCACCTCCCTGACCGGAAATTGAATTCTGGCCATAGCGGTGATAACACTAACTTAATGCCTAGGCCACCGGGGAGGCCCCTTCACATAAATTTTCTTTTATTTTAAAGTTATTTATTTGTATATATTTTACAATATTGTTCATTTTTTAAAAACATTATTTATTTTCTTAGGTGTAGTCCCCATAGAATTTCCACCACTAATTCATCAGTGCACCATCACCACAGTCTCCCGTGCTCTTCCCTCCCTCATTTTGATCGTTTCCCCTTCCCTTCCCCTACAGAATGTCTCTGGTTTATAGTTGTCTCTTTATTTTTGTTTTGTTGTATTTTTTATTTTTTCCCTGATTCCTTATTTGGTTCCCCTATATCCCGCCTATAAATGAAACCATCATTGTTTTGCTTTTTCCTTTTGACTTAAATCGTTGAACATATTTCCTTAGCTTTGTCCATATTGTGGCAAATAACATTAGTTTATCTTTTTTGATTGCTGAATAGTGTTCTATTGTGTATATCTACCACATCTTGATCTAGTCATCTATTTTTGGGCATTTAGGTTGTTTCAAGTTTTACCTATTATAAATAGTGCTGCAATGAACATTGGGGTACAGGTTTTCTTTTGAATCAATATTTTTGTATCTTTTGGGTAGATCCCTAAGAGTGGCATTGCTGGGTGTAGTGGCAGGAAGGTGGTGGCACTGGAGCAAGGTCAAGGATGGTTCTGGGCAGACGGGTCAGGGAAGGAGAATCTTGGCGCTCTCAGTGGCTTTTCATACTTTATTTAGTAGAGATGGCCAGGTACATGGCAGGCAGGGGTGCCAGGGGGCCGGGAGGCTGGCAGGCCTCCCAGCCCCCGGCGCATCTCACCCTCTCGGCTGCTGCTTCTTCTATCTCTGCTGCTGCTGCTGCTCCTTCATTAGTTGATCCTCACAGTTCTGTCTGTTGGTGCTTGCAGTTCTCACAGTTCTGGCGTCCTCCTGACACCGCCTATTTATGCCCGTGTCCAACACAGGTGCGCCCACTTGCGCATGCCTACCCTGGAATGCTCACAGCACCGCAGGTGTCCATCATCAGTAGTGGGAGGGTGGAAATACATGATCAACCTTTACCCTACACTGGCTCTTATGGAAGTTCCATTTTCAGTTGTCCGAGGAACCTCCACACAGCTTTACATAGAGGTTGGACCAGTTTGCATCCCTACCAACAGTGTAAGAGAGTTCCTTTTTCACCACATCTTCTATGCTTTTCTATGATTTTCTCTTTCTCTTATTCTTCTGGGTCCACAATGATATGAATATTATTTCTCCTTAAATAATGCTAAGTATCTCTTAGAATGTGTAGGGTCAGAACTATCAGGTCTTTCCACCCTCCCACCACTGTGGTGATGGACATCTGTGGTGCTGCGAGCATTCCAGGGTGGGCATGCGCAAGTAGATGCACCTGGGCTGATGCACGAGGTATAAAAAGCTAGTGTCTCAGGGACGTCGGTGTGGTGGTGTGCGGTGGAGTGTGAGGGATAGCATGACGGTGGCGGAGACAAAGAAACTACTTGAACCGATGATGAACCTCCTACCTGGTCTGGGATGGTTGCGAGACAGAATGATTTTTTCTTTTTATTGTTATTTTTCTCTTTGTGGATTGCTTTTGTATTTTCCACTGCTATAATTTGAGTTTGTTTTATCCATTACCTGAATTTGGCTACCACTCAGACCCTCTGTTTTTGTCTCTTTCTTTAAAATTCAATATGTTAGTTTTTAGATCCAATAATTCTACTTGTAACACTCATATTTTTCTATATTGTATTTGTGCTTTGTTGATTCATTGTTTTTCTTATTTTGACAAGTATGGCTATAACTATTATCTTAAATTCATCAGGCAAATTCCACATTTCTGCTGTACTGAAAATAACCAAGGTTTTTGTTTTTCTCTAGCATTTGTGCTATATTTTTATGACTCTTCAGTTTTAGATTTTTTTAGGGATTGAGGTATGTAGGGTAAATGGAAACGTGATCAGGCTTTCCCGCCCCCCGCCATTGGTGTGATGATGGACACCTGAGGTTCTGCATGCGTGCCTAAGTGGGCATGCGCAAGTGGGCGCACCTGGGCTTAGACATGGGTGTATAAGGGTAGTGTCACGAGGATGCCAGCAGAAGAGAGGACAATGAAGAAAGAAGCAAAGACAAAGAGAATAGCGGCAGAGAAGCAGCAGCAGCAGAGGCAACCCAGAGAGTGAAAATGCGCTGGAGGCTAGGAGACCTGCCGGCTTACTGGGCCCCTTGGTCCCCCTGCCTGCCGTGCCCCTGGTCACCTCTGATATAATGATGCAATAAAAACCCAAAAAAGCTGCCGAGGGCTCCAGGATTCCTCCTTTACCCGTCTTCTCGGAATCATCGAGAACTTGCTCTGTGCCCTTGCTGGCACTACCAGGTAGTATCTATCTTTTGTTTTGATAAGTTGGCTCTACACCAAACCTATAGGTAGCTGGGCATAACTCTAGGGTTTTTGTCCAGGATCCTTGGGTCTCAATTGTTTCACATTGTAGGGTGAATGGAAGTTATTAGTTATTATTATTTTTTTCCACCCTCCCACCATTAGCATCTATGACTGACTCCTGTGGTCTCACACATATGCCTTATGGAGGAAACTGGAGTATGGTGTGGGCTGCATAAATGGGATCACCTGAACCAGACCCTGAACATATAAGAGGGCATCACTGTGAGGCAGTGGAGAGTGTCAGAGAACAGCTAAGAGAAGGGATAAGCAAGGGGGCCCAAGCTGCTGTCTCCCTGCTGGCTTTTTACCCCTAATCTGTGGGGATGATGCCCAGGGCTCCAAGGGAGTTCAAATTTCTAAGGTTTTATAGGTGTCCAGGTTGGGTAGTGGGGATACAGAGTAATCCCCTCCCCTAGGCCAACCCCTCACCCAAGTTGTAAACAATCATGTACCAACTTTGACCTCTAAACTGTATATGTAGTCTTGGGGGTAGAAGGATTAAGGTTGAGACAGGGTCAAGACTGGAATTGTTCTTTTCACCTTCCTCAGTAGGTGCCTGTGGGGCACTTGTGCCTGTAGTTTGGACTCTGGTGCTTTGAAGTCTGGCTAATGACCTATACTATTTAGTTATTATCTGGCTTTGGCCCCTGATAGGGTGAAAGTAGATGGTTTATGTAACACAGTGGCTGCAAGTAATAACCTCTCTTGTGAGGAGATGCAGGTGATCTTATCTTTTTTTTCCCACCAGTTGGTGCTCCCTTTTGGAGTCATGGGCTCATTCTGACAATTGCTACCTCATTAATATCCTGTAGTAGTAGTCACCTAGACTCTCCACCATCCCCAGGCTCTCCACTCTAGGGGTGCAAGGGCTCTTGGGCTCAGGGTGCCCTGTTGCTGTCAGTCGGATATCATCTGCATCTGCAGCATACATTTACTATTCCAGCATCTGCCATGGATCTCTGCACCCTTACTCCTATAATGCTACAGTGATGATTTCTTGGTCCTGTGCACTCCCTTTTTCTATTAGAACACCAGGTTCTAATGTCTCCAATGTAGGTGTGAGCATTTTAGTAAACCACTTCTCTCTCTTGGGTTGCACTACCATTGACAAAGACAATTAAAAAAGATTTTACTACCCTTTTCTGCTATGTTGTTCCTCTTGATATGTTCATTACTGTATGTTCAATACTCATGTTCATCATTCAGAGTGATTGTCTTTGTTTAGGTATATTTTGGTATATGTGGAGAAGGTGAGCTTGGCATCTTCACTTTTCTGCTTTCTTGATGGATTCTAGACAGTGTATAATTTTAAAGAAAAGGGATTGAAAGATTTGGTGAGAAATGAAAGATTGATAATACGAAATATTTTAAATGAAACAGAATAGTATTGTTTAAGTGAGAGCTAGAAACATTCTTGGACATTATTCATAAAAATATGATAATCTCCATTTACTTTTCTCTATCCTTTTTTACATTCTTTTTCCAGAGTTTCAACTGTGAGGAAACATTTAAATATTAATCATTCTTAGCAACCAACTCCTGATGCCAAAAACCTGGCAACTATTAATAGAACAGATAATGAACCACTTTTATAAAGTCTATGAGCAGACTGATTAATATGTTTTGCATGTTTATAGAGGGAGATGAAAGGAAAGGAGATAATAGCTGCTTGGTGAAAATGCTCGGCTGCAAGAATCAGTGATTATTTCAATTTCATTAGATTATTGTTTTTTCCCCTTGTACTGTTAATACCCAAATAAACTGAATGCAAATGTGGGGTGTAATTAGTTTTTAAAAACTCTGAACTACCTAAAATTCTTTCTTTTCATTTTCATATATTTCTAGGGGTTTTTCTATATTGTAAAGTGCATTTATTGACCTATTTTAGTGTGTGAGCCTACTGTCTTTCATTTTCATGCTTAGATATTTATGATGTACTTCTTCCCAACAAACTGTGGACTTTTTGATTTTGCAAATTCTTGTGTCAGTTTGCTTTATTAGTTTAGGTATTACTTATTTAAAATCACATATTCACTTTGAATATCCCAGAGTTTGATTTTTCATGGTATCATTCTCTTATAATTTACATAGAAATAGAGAGAAACATGAATCAAGATTCCATGTATGCCTCAGTTGCCAGCCTAATTTTATATGTCCCTGTTATTTTTCCTGGAAGGATATCATGTCATCTAGTCATAAGTACTCTTTTAAAAAATTGTCATATACCTGAAAAATTTGAATCTATATCTCTAAATTTTATACAATGTTGCAAACCAACATTACATCAATAGTTATTGAGGTAACATTGAACTAGAACATTATATGTAGTCATAAATCAACATCTGTATATATATTACATTGTTTGCCACTGAAAATTGGTTCTATCCTTCACCATACAACTGACCCATTTTATCTGATATATTTACTCCCTTTCCCTTCTAATAACAACTGGTTAGATCTTACAGTATAAAAGTTTACATTTCTTAAATTTGGTTCATATAAGTGATATCATAGGTTGTTTTTCTCTGTCTGACTTGTTTCCCTATGCGTAATACATTTCAGGTCCATCTGTTGCTGCAAATAGCAAGGTTTTTGTCTTTTTAAATGACTGAGTAGTATTCCACTCTGTATATATAAAACAGTTTATCCACTCTGAAGTCAACAGGCACTTAGGTTGTTTGTAGCTCTGGCTAAATGACAAAAAATAGACACTCTATTAATGTTTTTGTTGATTCCTTAGCCAATGTTATAATTATGTAACTATAATTATGGTTTTGTATAAATGGTCTTTGAATATTTAAATGTTGGTGGCTATTACTAGAGAAAATTATTAAAGTAGAGATTATGACAAGGAGTAAAATTCTTAGTTTCATACATAGGCATCACTAATAATTCATAATATATCTTTCCCAACCATTTCTTATATTTGAAATCACATGCTACCTATACCATCATATTCACTTTGGTTTTCAACTTACCATACATCATAATAATACTTTATTGAAATTGTATTCACTATACAGTTACTAATAACATCCTTATTTTCAAATTTCTTAGTAATTTTCATAGTTGTTTTTTTCTCAATTTCTTTGATTTATGTGTTGTTATCAATTACCCTTCTTGGAGTCTCTCTGATCCACATGATTTTGCTCTTCTACTTTTCTTAGAATGACTCAGATGTTGTTGTCTTATGTCTACAGATTTAATTTTTTTTGGCACCTTACATGTTAGTGTGTTGTTCTTATTCTATTGTTTTAAGTCTATATGCTTTCTCTGATTCATCACATCCTCACAGTGGCTTTCATCCTTTGTGGAGTTCATAGATTCCAGTAAAGAATTCATATGTAAAAAAAATCCCACACTGCATCTTCAGTGTAGTACTAAATTAAATTCATCACTTTCTCCAACAAGTTTTCTTCCCTCTCTCTATTCACTATCTCATTATGTGATACACTTATTGATCCAGTTTTCTATGCAAGAAATCTGAGCATGAACTATATACCCTTTATAACATTTTGTTATAAAAATAATTAACCTTTATTGGCATTGAAATAACATAATTTATACAAGTGTATTTGAAAAATTGTGTCCATATTCTAGCTGTGAATTTGTCGTATATGGCTTTTATTATGTTAGTTTCTGTCTCATTGATGTGTGAGTTGGTGAGAGTGGGGTACTGAAATTTCCAGCCACATATGTATTTTCTCCAATGTGCTTTTAAAATTTGATAGAAAATTTCTGGTGTATTTTGGTGTTCCTTAATTTCCCTTCATCATTCCCTGTCTCTTGTTACTTTTTAAAGCAGAAGTCTATTGGGGGGGGGGCATTTGGTCAAGAGTCTGTGTTGCTGGGGCCTCACATTACCCAGAGTAGTGTCTCTGGTCTGTTACTGGTAGCTAGGAGTGCAGAGGATTGTTGAATATCCCTGATATAGGTGAGGCCCTCTGCAGCCCAGATTGGGTGTGGAATATGTTTTCCAGGTTCTGATGGTAGGCACTGAAGGAAATACAGTTCCCAGGTACTTTTGGGGGCCCCATAGTTCAAAGGTAGGCTCTGCAAGGCCTAGACTAGGACTTGTGTCTATTTCCAAGTAGTAGGAATTGGAGGCTGGAACTGGAGTTAGGGGTCCTTACTAGGCAGTTAATGAGGATTCCTGATGTAGAACAAGGCCCTGCAAAGCCCAGACTAGAGCACAAATCTGCTAGGATGTGCTGGTTGCTGAGTGATGAGTAAGATACACTTCCCAGGTATGACTTGGGACCCATGGTGAAAAATTAGGTCAGTAAGAGTCAGATTGCAACCTGTTTAATTCATAGAAACCAACACAGTCAGATAAAGAAAATGAAGAAATAGAGGACTATGTTACAAAAAACAAACTGTTACAGGGTAACCCTAATATAAAATGGGTTTGCTTGACTGGGTTTTTACTTGCATGCTTGAAAGGAACTTATAATGCCCCAACTGCAGGCACATACAACAAAAGTTAATAAAAGGCTTTATTTATAAAAGAAGGGGAACTAGCGTAGTGAATAACACAAGGAGAAGAGTGGGATACAGATCTGTAAATGTTTTAATGTTTTACCAGTTTTTTGGAGCTGGAGTCTTTTTTTTTATTTATTTTTTCACTTTTTTATTTATATATATTTGACATCAATTATAATCCCCATGTATTCCCCATCACCATATCATCAGTGCACCATCACCTCAGTCCCCTGTGCTCTCATCTACCCTCAACCCTCCTCCTCCCCTCTCCTCACCGAGTGTCTCCAATTTGTTCTTGTCTTTTCATTTTTGGTTTTTGTGTCTTTATTGTTATTATTATTATTGTTCTTATTCCTCTCCTTGGTCCTATTTGGTTCCCTTATATTCCTCCTAGGGGAGGAACCATCTGGTATTTTTCTTTTGCCTCTGACTTCTTTGCTGAGCATAATCCCTTCCAGTTCCATCCATGTTCCTATGAATGCATCTAGTTTTTCATTTCTGATTGCTGAGTAGTATTCCATCATGTATATGTACCACAACTTCCCAACCCACACAACTGTTTTTGGGCATTTAGGATGTTTCCAGGTCTTACTTATTGTAAAGAGTGCTGCTATAAACATCGGGGTGCAGGTATTCTTTTGAATCAGTGTTTTTGTGTCTTTTGGGTATATTCCTAGGAGTGGGATTGCTGGCTCATATGGAAGTTCCATTCTTAGCAGATTGAGGAATCACCATACTGCTTTCCATAATGGTGGGACCAGCTTGCATTCCCACCAGCAGTGTAAGAGAGTTCCTTTTTCTCCACATCCTCACCAATATTTGTTGTTGCTAATCAGAGAAATGCAAATCAAAACCACTATGAGATACCACCTCACACCAGTGAGAATGGCACACATGGAGTTGGAATCTAATGGCGTGCTGAGACCTGGCTCTCAAGGAAAAGAGAGACTCCCAAGGCCCACAGGTCTGCTATTATACTCAGCCTGGCTGCTTAATTTTACCCTCAGGTCTCAGTGATTTGCTCTTTGATATTGACTTATGGGATTTGTAGTTCTTGGATGTTGTAGGTCTGGAATAGGGGTCGAAGTTCATAACCTATTTGTGTAATTTATTCAGGAGGACCTTCCCCCCTAAAAAAAAACCCAACAACACTAGACAGATATTCAAAAATAAGCTTTAGTGAAAAAGAGACAAGTGATTTACTTGATTATTATTTCAAAATGGTACTCATTGAGGTCAGGAGACCAGTGTATGTAGTTGGAAGAGATTATGCTCAGTGGAATAAGACAGAAGGAAAAATAAAAATATCAGATGGTTTCACTTATAGGAGGAATATAGGGGAAGCAAGTATAGGATCTGGAAAAATATAATAATAATAAAAAAATAACCGGCAACTATAAATCAGAGAAATTCTGCAGGGTAGGATGAAGTGGTCCTCTTTCTACTCAGTTCCAGAAGGGGATCACTGGGTCACTGGCTTCTGACAGTGGCTCAGGGACAGTACTTTCCTGGTGCCCAATTCACCTTGATGGTAGAGTCCTCCCTCTCTCTATTCAGTTCCAAAAGGGGGATGTGGGGCCTCCAGCATTCTTGCTCAGGCATGCTCTTTCCTGCTCACCTTTGTTTTTGGAGTCTTTCCTCTCTGTTCTCAATTCCAAGATGATCTTCTGCCCATTTTTTTATTGCCTTTTTTTATTGAGTTGTATGAAATTATTGTGGGTTTTCTTTTTTTTCTTTCCTTCTTTATATATATATTTGACATCAATTGTAATCCCCATCACCATTAAAAACACAGTGTAGTTCAGTGATAAAAAAAAAGGGCAAAATTATGTCATTTGTGGTGATGTGGATGTAACTGAGAAACCCAAGGAAGATACAGACTGATTGTAAACTGGACTCTCAGAAGAGAGTAGCTGAAAGAGATAAACAGTCAGCAACTCAAAGTTGTCCTTCAGAATTGAAGGAGACATAAACAAATTCCTAGAAAAGCAAAAGCTGGAAGAGTTTATCATTACTGGACCCTCCTTAATAGAAATGCTAAAAGCACTTCTTTAAACAGAAATGAAAGGATGTTAATTATTAGTTGGGAATGTGAAATTGTAATTATCACTGGTAAGTGTAACTATATAGTGATAGTCAAAATAGTAAGTACATCTATGAAAAATTAGTATAAGTAAATTTTCTAGTCAAAAGACATAGATTGACTATAAGAATAGAAAAAGTCACCTGAAAGAGATCTCATCTCTAATATAAAAGTTTCTGCTTGGTCAATTGATTTATGTAAAAGATGCCAAGAGTATATTATGGGGAAATGAAGCAGCTTCAAAAAATTTGTGCTGGGAAAACTTCACAGTCATAAGCAAAAGAATGAAGGTGAACCACTAGCTGAAATGAACAAAATACTCAAAATGAATTAAACACTTAAATGTGAAATGTGATTCCATAAAATTCCTAGTAGAGAGCATAGAAGTAAACTCTGACATGTCTCGTGAATGACTTTTTGGATTAGACAACAAAAGCAAAAATTAGTGAGTGGACTGTGTCAAGCTAAAAAGTTTCTGCTCAGTTAAGTAAGCCATGAACAAAATGAAGACAACCAACAGAATAGGAGAAAATATTTCTAAATCATATGTCTGATAAGATGCTATCAAAAACTGGGCAAGGCATTTGAATGAACACATTTCCAAAGAAGGTAAAGTGATGGTCAGCAAGTAGCATGAAAGGTATTTAATATCACTGAACATTAGGGGTAAACATTAGGGGTAAACAAGTCCACAATGAAATATCACCTCACACCTGTTATACTATCATCAAGCGATGAGATAAGTTGATGATACTTAGGGACATCTGGTGCATCATTGGTGGGGATGTAAATTATTAGTACAGGCACTATGGAAAACAGTATGAAAACTAGCCCCCACCCAAAAAAAAAAAACAAACAAAAAAACCCCCAGTGTGATCTACTGGATATATAGGCAAAACAAACACAGTTAAGATATGAAGAAATATCTGCTATGCAAAACAGAGGCAACCCTCACATTTGCAACAATGTGGATGGACCTTGAGAACATTTTGCTAAATGAAAAATCCAGACAAAGAAATAATGCATGTTATCACTTACATGTGGAATCTCCACAAAGTCAAAGCAAGGAAAAGGAGCATAGAAAACGGTTGCTGAGGGTGGAGAAAATAATGTTGATAAAATAAACTGAATAATTCTGAGGTGCCAATGTAAAACATGATAGACATAGTTAATAACTTTGTATTAAATAATTGACATGTTTTGAGAGAATAAAATTTAGATGTTTGTTCTCCCCACAAAAGACAAATCTGTTATATGTGAGCTGTGTTAATTAACTGAAGAGTAAGAATTCTTTTACAATGTAAATGTATATCAGATCAGGTGATAAAACATATAACATTAAATGTATTTTTTTTTAAAGATTTATTTATTTATGCCTGCAAGCACTGGGGTACAGGCCAGAGGTGTGGGGGGGGGTGAGAGGATTCACCACAGAGAGCGGGAGCAGAACAGGCAGATCAACGGAAGTACACTGCTGA
>JAGFMF010011442.1:1743619-1770222 GCA_019455555.1 Galemys pyrenaicus
GCCATGTGGGTCCCCTCCCTGGCCGGCAGCAGGGATCGAACTCGTGCTGCAGTGGCTGCGGTTTGCTTCATAGTGCGCTGCTTAACCCACTGCGCCACCGGGGAGGCCCCTAACATTAAATGTATTATTAATTTTGATTATACATCAATAATGCTGAGCAAATGTTATTTTTTCAGTGCAAAAAGCAACATTCAAAATGCAGCCTTTACAACCTTCCACTAAAATGATCATAAAGGGAAAGAAAGAAAACAGACACCAATTTGTTACTGCATCAATTTCATAGAGACTTTGATGCCGAAAAATGAGAAAATACCACTTAGATGGATGTACATTCTCATAGTTCATGCCTCTTTGTAAACCTGGGTTCTCTCAAGAGTCTGGAAAGAGAATATTGGAGTCAAGATCAAGGGACAGACAATTTCTTCCCTCCCTTCTCCCTGATTTGCTCCTTTCAGAAAATTGCATCCTCATCATTGCATGTCCGGAGGGAAACTTGGTCCATTTATGGCCTCTCCTGGGTCCTGCATCTTTCTTAGCACTTCTTCATAGCTCTTAAAAAATTTAGTCCTCTGTCACTCTCTGTTTTTTTTTTTTGTCTCCCCACCACACATTATGCATTTGGGGTACAAGGATTACTTATTGTTTATACCTCATCTCTACTGCCCTATTAGGAAGTTCATAATGAATATTTTTTGAGCTGAAATAATGAATTTAAAATTAGACAAGTGTCTTTTAATGTGGAAGATGTCATGTATTTCTACAGAAACAACAAAAAGGTTCTTATGATTCATAAATAAATGCTTTCAATATATCTAATTTTCTCAGAGTAAGTTTTGAGAAAAAAAAAAACATGTTCATCCAGATTTATAAATATAAAAAAAGCAAGACACATCTGTATTTGATTGTGTCACATACTGCTTGATGAAATTCCCAAATTAATTTATCTTGCTAAATAAAAGATTCTCTTTTTAGTGTTGTTTTGTGTCAATGGTGAAATTGTTTAATAATTCTTAACATGAACTAGAAATTGCAGTTTCTTCATCTTTAAATTATTTTTATTGCTGAATTTCATTTGTACTTTAATACAGCTATTTCTTTATTGCAGTCTCATATTTTCATATTTAGCTTGTACCTTTATCCTAATAACTTCTATTTGTGTACGTCTTTGATTTTTAGTTCAATCTCCATATTACAATAAAATGTGTGTTACTAAATCAATGTCTTCTTTAAGTTAATCAATGACTTCCATTACTTAGATTGCTGACCTGGCCTTGCCCACCTGCCTTTAAATTTCTCATATCATACCTGCCATTTCCCCTCAAAACAACATTGTAAGAACTTTATATTTCTTAAAGTCATCTAAACATTTTGTTCAATCTGGTTATATCAACAAGTCACTTCAACTGATTGAACTTTCCCCTTTGCCTCATTGTCATTTATATGTATTTTTCTCAACAGAATGGATAAATTGACTTCATTTTTGTGTAGTATCAATATAGAACTTGCTTCTAATATTTCACTTTTACATTTTGTTACAATTATTTATCCACATGTCTGTTGTTTCTCCTTTTTAATCTCCCTGTACCTAAGCCAAGTATCATATTGGTTTTTAAGTCTGCAGAATATAGAAAATCAACTAATACATAATAAATTGAGAATAAAGATTACTTGAGCCAGTGCCTTTTAGTTTAAAGACAATAAGATCTTCTTTAGTCAAATATTGAATTTCTATCTCTTCTGATTCTTTGTTGATCTTAATAATTGTGAATTACTTTATTCAACAACTATTAGTGTTAGAGACATTTCAGTTAATATTTTACATAAGACAATGTTAAAGGTTAATTTATAAAACTATGTGTCACAATTGTGAGGATGAGAGCATGTTCTACATTTTTTCCTTTTTCTGAATGAATCTTTTCAAATGGTTTTGCTATGACATCCTACCTGAATTCAGGTACTGTTGTTACTGTAGAAATGACAGAAAGAATTGATTTCCATTGTTTGTGGTTTACTGTTTATATTTTATGGACAGAATAAACTTGCACTGTTGTTTCTTCACTGTGTGAGAGGAGAGAAGGGAACATTTTTTCTCAGTTTTATAACCACAATAAAATTGAAAATCTTGAAGGTACATGTTTTATATACTCTTAGAGAGTTATTTCATAAATCATTAAAATGGACAGATTTGGAAATTACTATTACGAAAGGTAATCACTACTGAAAAGGACTTTTTGTACAATTGTTTTTAAATGACTTACCTGTCACTATATGTTAGCCGCAGCTATTTTGTTGTTAGAATCATGGCATAGATAAAGATAAAGCCTTCAGCCTGTGTACCAAAGATAACATAAACACAGTCAAGATCCTATTACTTGAACAAATCCTAACTCAGACAGCTACTTCTCTCTTGCAAAGCTGTGGAAAACCAGATTTATGAGAATCTTCCTGTTAGAGGTCAAGTTCTGTGGAAGAAATATGAGCTTAAAAAGGAGTTGTTTAGTAATACTTCACAGTGACAAGAGAATGCATACTTTCTACCCCACTTAAATGGATTCTGTATGGAATAAACAGAATTTATATTCTGATGGGTTCCATAATTTGATAACAATAGTTACAGACAGGTTTATGTGACTAGGTCCTCTATCTTCTTCTGAAAGTTCATTTAAAATGACTGACAAGATTTGGTAATGTGGGAGGGGTAATCTATAGGAAAATTGGAAATTAGGGATAAACATATTATTTCAGGAAGGTGAAAAAATTCTGCTAGCTCTGCTGCCAGTGGAGTAAAATTAAAGGTACACAGAGCTGAAACAAGTCCATTTTAAAAAAAATAATATGCTGAGAAGGAAATGGAAAGAGTAGGAAAATCACTGTGAGTAGGGTGTCTGAGTTAGGAGAGTCAAAGATGATTGTAGGGGTTTCTGGTCTTCTCCAAAATGTGGCTGGCGATACTGGTATTCAGATAGAGCTATCTGCACTCTGTTTTCTCTTCAGATCATATCAATATTTCATCCTTTACCAACAGAATTATCTGGTATGGATAATGTTGTAAAGCACAGAAGTGAGGGCTCTGTCTCTTGATCACATCTATTGTGCATGGAGGAAAAGTCCCTAGAAAAATGTTTCCATAGTGCTTTTGAACTCTTGAATTCAAATGGTAATCTCATTTATTTTTCTATATTTCTCCCACCAAGATCAGGAAGGCAATATGAGTGATATGAAAAAATGTATTGAAGAGCATTGCTATGATCATAGTAATTCACAGTAATGATCTGCACAGAATACTTTTAAATTCCTGCTACATATAAGTTTAAAATGTATAAATATAAATGTATATATTTGTATATATTTGTCAATAAAGGAAACAACATAACAAATTCAAGTAAGATCTTCCCATTTGTCCAAAAATCTGGGTCTTTGATAGCTTTAAGACATTAAAGGTAAACAGATTCTATATCATTATTTCTTAGCATTTATTGAGAGAATACTTTGAGAATGTTGTGATCACCCAGAAAAATACAATGCTGATATTCACACATAGAAATATTTACATAAAATTTTAGGAATTTTATAGTCTTCCTAAAATCCACATATTGATCCCAGATCACCTCTGTAGTAATATGGATTCTCCAGAGAAACAGAACCAATAGAATTAGAATCAATTCATGTATGAATCAGCTCATATAACCATGAATCTGAGACATTTCAGGCATGCAATTGTCCAGCTGAAGGTCCACAAGAACCTATGTGTGATTTCCAGTTGAAGTTCTGAGTCAGAGACAAAAGATGTATGCTGCAGTTTAAAGATGGGCAGAAAGTTCCCAAATTCAGCCTTCTTGTTCTAGTCAGGTCTTTATCTGACTAAATGAGGCCTATCCATATTGGGAGGGCCATCTGTTTTAATTAGTCTACCAATTCAAAAGTTAGTCTCATTGATAATGATCCTCACGGACAGACCCCAAAATAATCTTCAGTCATATTTCTGGGCCACAGATGGATCAGCCAAGTTGACACATAAAATTAACCATCACAACCTCTGATCTATAAAAAGATGTCATGAAAATAGCACAATCTGTTATAAGCTAATAACAGATACCCAAAGTCATAGAGCTTTTGAATTAAACAGACTGATTTCAAAATCATTGCTTGATTTTCCTCACTGACTGTGTGGCCTTTGATATATTATTACTGAGTATATTCCCTGGGTATGTGGAGGAGCAACACAAAAAAATGTGCATGGTTGTTCTACTTACAAAGAATATGATTTAGAATTTAAAATTGCAAAGGAAGCAATGACCATTATGTTGTACACTGAAGAAATTAGGGGCAAACTGAAGAAACTCTTCTAAAGATTAGATTAAATTAGTAGGGAAGACACTAAAAATGGTCAGAGTATACATAAAGGAACAGAAAACTGCTGTTATCATAGTTCACTGAAACACCAACTGGGTGGCATTGGAGAAAAAGCAACACATCTTAGAAGGAAGAAGAGCTTGCCAGGTAGCAGTGAGATAACATTTATCTGTAGAGAAAACTGCAACATTCTCTTCAGGTACTAAAGGAATACCAAATACACAAGTGTTCTTCCTGAAAAATAAGAGACTGAAGTATTTCCTCTAGAACAATAAAATTGAATCTATGTGCCAACAGAAGAATGAGAAAATTGTGAGGAGCTAAAAGCATTAATATCAGTCAAAATGTAGAAGTGAAAAAGAATAATCCTAAATGTGGCTGTAGAACTTATTACAAAATATTCATTGTAAAGATTAAATGCTTAGAAATTGAGATATTGGAATAGTGAGTGTAAAATAACTCACCTTTGAAAATAACATTTAAAAATAGCTAAAACAATGGGCAGGTAACATCTACTAGAATTAGAAATGTTTTTCATATTATTAAAAAAAGGAACTAAACTAGATCACAAAATGGAAATAAATTATTAATATTTGTATACTACTTTCTTTTAAGTGATTGAACATATTTTTTAGGAAGGACCTAAGTCAGTTTTTATTCTTCATGCCTTAAAGTAGCTTTCTTTTATTTGGACATACTAATATTATCTGAGGTATTAGTATTACTTTCACATCACAATTCTAAGTAACATTACATACTGTCATCTAGTGTCTAGACTTAGGAAAGAACTCTCAAGTAAGACTGAATTTTGCACATTTTTCATTAATCTATTATGTTGATCCTAATATTCCAACAAAGAGTGAAATAATCAGGACATAAATTTAACTGGCATGTTGCTGTCTTGCCACCCACCCTGGAGGGCTTCCTATTCCTCCTCACATCAGTGGCTCCCATGATCCTGTTTCTAGTCTTCCAGATGTGGATAAAATTTTGTGTGAGGTTGGGGCCTCCCTGGTGGCGCAGTGGGTTAAGTAACGCACTATGAAACAAATTGCAGCCACTGCACCACGAGTTCTATCCCTGCCACCGACCAGGGAGAGGACTCACATGGCGTGGCAGACCTCTCCTGCCTTGCCCGCTGTTGCCCTCGGCAGTGTGTTTCGATCAGTCTGCTTGTTCTGCACCCAGCTCTGTCTGGTGAGTCCTCTCACCTCCCGCCACTCTGGCCTATACCCCAGCTCTTGTATGCATAAATAAATAAATCTTTAAAAAATTTTTTTGTGTGAGGCATGGGAACTGCTCTCTTCTCTCTTCCATTTCCTTTGTGCAACAAAGCATTTCTGTGTGTCCAACAAAACATGTGCTAAGGAGCGTAAGCCTTTATGGCTCCTGACTCAGACAGTCAGTGCCAGGGACACAAAACCTGACATAACTTGGCATCTTCCCTGACTCCCCCTATATATTAAATATATGATTTAAGCTCTCCTTTCTTCCTTGAAATGACATCTTTCTGAAGAAATGTGAGGACCTTCATCCTGCTCAGGCTAAGCAACAGTGAATGATTTATGGGATTGTTTGTCTTTGTTGACAACATTAGAAACAGAATAAAAAATTAAAAGTTAATTATAATGATCCATCAAATCAGCAAAGTCCTACTTTAGTCTTCTTTTATCTCTGGAAGAAATGATCCAAATTCCCTTGTGCACATGGAAACATTGATTGTGTGGGGAAAGAAGGTTATGGGTTGTAGTTTTTTTTAAACCTTAAATGATAAAGTCTTGGTGGGGGATGATTAAAAAAGAATGTTGAATATTCATGTTGAATAATAGGGGAATGTGTTTTAATGTACTAGAAACCAGTTTGGTAAGAGATTTAAAAATGTTCCTGCTCTTTTATTCCATAATTTTATATACTAAGCCATATTCTAGGTAAAGTAATGAAGTAAATTCTTTGATGCCCAAAAATATTTTTTTTACATTGTCAGCAGACATATATTAGTTGGAGAGTAAATATAAGATGCTCTATGAATTGGAATTAAGTAAATTTCAGTTGATGAGAATGTTACTATATTTAATATAGCAATAAAATTTGTAATAACATGAAGAAATTCTGCCTTACAACATTAACTATAAAGAAAACAGAACCAATAGCATATATATTAAACATAGGACTTAAGCCTTTAAACAGTGTAGAGAAATATTTAAAAGAAATATAGCAATGTAGTGAAAATGGTTGTTTTTGGGTGATAATTGAGTGGTTTTCTTTCATATTTTTATTTACATAGTTCAAATTAAAGAAAATATATTTTTAATGAGAAAAATTAAGCAAAATGTGAATAAGTTAAATGTACAAAACTGGGATAACCAAATAGCATTTTTAGGGAAAATCTAATTTTTAACATTCTGGTTTTTCTGGATCTTTGAATTTTAATTTGATCAAGTGTCTTTTCCCTTTTGTAATATTTTCTTCAAAATCATAATATTTGGCAATACGGAAGAATCCCCAGATTCTGTGTCTTTAAATTTATTCTTTTAACCTATGGTTCTAACCCAGAAAAATTGTTGGTATTTGTTCAAAGTCAAGAATAAAATCAATAATATGTAACAATAAAGCATTCCTGAGGTTCTGTATGCCTGATGGTAAAATACTAATGGGCTCATAGCAGAGTGAAATTTGTACAGTGGAATTAAATCTGGCAATTTCTATTTCCGCCCAGAGAGAATAGAAAGAACAGCTTAATAATTATAAACTATATAGAGCATTAAGACTTACGCAGAGCAATTTGCAAAACTGTAGGGGAGAAAATTGACTTTGTTATGACTGATAGATTCCTATGTATATGCTGATGACCAGTGCCCTTCCACCTCACAGTGGAGGAAATAGCACTCTGCTCTTAGGGAAGTCAGACATTTGAATTATTTTTCATGATTTGACAAAGGAAAATGGTGGATTGAGACTGAAGTGCTTAAAGTTAACAGTTTGTCATAGATTTGGGTAATCTTATATAGTTGCTAAAATTCATTACAAATCTAGAATATTATGTATAACTTACATTTTTTCATCCAGCTTGAGCCAAAAAAGTGCAACAATGCTCATTTTGATAGAATTTAATTTTATTACTTGGTTCTCATGTCCCTCTGATTAATGTACATTTTTCCTTCACCAGAAACATTAAGATATCATCCAGTTGTTCTTATTTCCAGACTGTTCTTTAATTGCTCGGTTGTCACTTTTCTTCCTGGTCCTTATGTCTACTCTTGCCAGTCACAGGACATGGCATCCCAATGTAGGGAAATCTGAGGTCACATCTGGTTTCCCAATCAAGGCAATAGCCAACCACATCTCTCATTTCTGCCCTCTTCCCAGCACCTCACCACCACCTGTACATCTGCCCTGCTTTCTGCAGCCACTGCAGGGGTACCTCACCTGCAACCATTGTTGCCACTGAAATACCTCAGTGTGCCAATGTTTCCAAAATACCAACATCATCACTCTATTTCTGGAATTTTGAATTAGATTGAATGGACCAGGGCAATGATAATGCAAATAAAGCACCAGGGCAATGCTATGCAAAACTGACAAGGATTTTCTCATGCTGTTGTGCTGTGCTTAATTTAAAGGGTGGTGAAGCAATATTGTTTTGAATCCTGATGGCTTATATAGTATAGGATGAAAATTGCTACTCACATTTTAAATTATAGTTCTTCTCACTGGGATTTTACAGATGAGGCTGGATAAGTTATTGTGATGAATTTCATAAAATACTCAAAATTGCCTTTCTTTACCTCCTGCTTTGGTTTTATTTCAGGCCTTTCTGATAAGCTCCACTTATGAGAGTTAATTCTGTCCTAGATGATCTCTTTTTATTAATAGACTGCACAGGACTACCGCTGGTATTAAGTATGTGGGAGGTCAGCTTTGATTTAAACTAATAATCCTAAAACATAGATTAGACTCATTATTCAAATGTTTATGCTGTATACATTTTGATCACATACAGATATGGTTTGATACTTTTTAAAATATGAGTTAGATATGCAAGTCAAAATTCAAATGCAATGAAAAGTTTATTTTAAAATATACCTACATTAAGAAGTAGATTTGGCATTAATTTCCAAGGCTGCCATAGCAGTTTAAGACAAATTTCATGATCTAAAGAAAATTTATTAAGTTACAGTTCTGTAGGTGATGAGTCCAAAGTGGATCCACTGGACTAATATCAGTTTGACTATGTTTCTTCTAAGGTTTAGGGAAAAATATGATTCCTGGACTTTTTGAGTTTCTGTAACTGCCCACATTCCTGGGCCTGTGTCTTTTACTTCATCCTCAAAGTCAATAGATCCTATCGAGTCTCACTTTGCATCTCTATGATATTTCTGTAGTCTCTGCTGACTCTCTCCTGCTTCCCTGTTCCAATTGGGGCCCCTGTGATTATGTAGGAGCATGGATAATCCAGGAACATCTCCCAATTTTAAAGTCAGTGGAGTAACAAACTTCACTCTCCTTTACCATCTAACTGAAGACTCTTTCAGGGGATGAAGAATCATTCTGCCTCCTACCCATTCATAATGCTTTCGAAAAGGATTGGATATTGTACTTTTTCATTTTTACCCATCTTATACTTCCTGTGTCTTTCTGCTTTATTCACCTTTTCTACCAGTGCTGATCAGGAGCTTGGTTTTGTCCCTCCAACGTGAGCAGCTGTTCTGTGAGAGTGACATCCTTGTCCTGAGATCTCCATTCCAACAACTCCTTTATTATGTCCTGTCTCAAAATAGCTCAAAGACTTCATAATCTTCCAAATGGGAAAGAAGAGGAACTCACTTCTTGTATGAAGCAAGCTTTTCCAAGACCCTTCACTCAAACCCTAGAAGGCTACTGCCAGTGTTGTGGTGACACTTGCTCCTTTTAATCAATTTCCTGGGCAGATGGTCTTTGTTGAGCTCTCATCCTGTTATTTACCATCATCTCCTTTTGCAACTCATCACTATAGATTGCTCTTGCTAATAGAGCTGTACATTGTGCAGAATTCATGAACATTCTTTTAAAGAAAGAAAGGATAAGAGAATCCATTAATAATTTATAGCTACTTGGATGGAGCTGGCAGGGATTATGCTCAGTGAAACAAATCAGAAGGAACAAGAAAGATATGGGATGATTTCACTTATACAAGGAATATAAGGGAACTAAATAAGGGATCTGAAAAAAATAATAATAAATAAAGATCTCAAATTAACAGACAACTATAAATCAGAGACATTCTGCAGGAGAGGGAGAGGGATCAAAACAGGAGAGGGAAGAGCACAAGAGATTATGGTGATGCTGCATGGTGAGTTGGTGGGGAAATTTTATAGGGACTACACTTGAGAGGATAAAGCAAATATAGTGCAAAAATAAACAATGATACAAAATATATATACAGAAATACATTAAAAATAAAAAATCCATTAATATACCTTATGCTTGCATAAAGAAACAATGAACAAATTTTAAAATATAATTAATAAAAGTAGTGTTTGGAAACAAGAGATAAAGAATGAGAACTGAGAAGGAGGTGAAAATAAGGACTATGTATGTTACTGAAGAAAGTTGAAATTAAGATGAAAGATGAAGTAGACAAGCTCTAGAACATATAATTTACAAATATGACTCAAGAATTTATCAAATATCAGTGCTCAATAACCATTAATATGTTCGAATCATTGCTTTAAAAAGTTGTCCTAAAAATAATCTAAAATAGTTTACAGAAGAGTTATTCTAGGAAAAAAATAACTTCTATAACTCACAATCATTCAGAGAAAGGAAAATATAGAGAAAATGACATAATCATTCTCAGAGTTAAAGTTAGCCTTTATATCAAGATAAGCCAAAGGGACTATGGGCGGGGGGGAGGGAGCAGAAGGCAAAGATGGAGATGAGGGCGGAAGGAGCACAAGGCTCTAAGGTGATGGGCAGGGGTGAAATGGAGGTGGGAACTCCCCAGGGAATACAAATGATGTCAAATATAATTGAATAAATATAATGAAAAAAAAGTTGACCAGACCTCCCTGGTGGTGCAGCGGGATAAGCAACACACTATGAAGCAACCGCAGCCACTGCAGCACGAGTTCCATCCCTGCCACCTGCCAGGGAGGGGACCGAAATGGTGCAGCAGACCTCTCCTGCTTCCCCTGCTACTGCCCGGCAGGGTATTTCAGTAGATCTGCCTGTTCTGCTGCCCACTCTGTCTGGTGATTCCTCTCACCTCCTGCCACTCTGGTCTGTACCCAGCTCTTGTATGCATAAATAAATAAATCTTTTAAAAAAAGCTAACCTTTATATCAAACCAAACAGAGCCACAAATTATCAGACAATTTTATTAATAAATGGAAATAGAAAATTGTGCAATAATATATTAACAATATTAAGAATAAAATATCCAAGATTATAAAATGAAATCTATCATCACCAATTTGTACATGATTTAGGAATGCAAAGGTTTTGTTTTGTTTTGTTTTTTTAAAGAGTTATGGGGTCTCCTTCCAGTATTGTTACTACATCCACCACCAAAGCACCCGCAGTGCATTCCTGTAGTTCATTGTGCTCCTACACCACTTTTCTGATGTCTCTCCCTTCTACTTCTAGTAGCCTTAGTTCTATTGTCAAATTTCTAGGGTTTGTTGTTTAGTTTCTCATATTTTATAAGTGATAACATCAGTGTTATTCTTCCTCATTCTGACTTATTCTTTCTACCATAATCCCTTCCAGTTCCATCCATGTTGTCACAAATACAAAAGTTTATCTTTTTTATAGGTAAGTAGTTACCGATTGTGTAAATAATACCACACATCCCTTATCCACTCATTGAATTTGGTACTTAGGGTTTTTCCATAGATTGGTTATAGTAAATAATGCTGCAATGAACATAGGAGTGCAGGTTTCCCATCTAATAAATATATTCGTATTCATTAGGAAGGTTCCAAGAAATGAAATAACTGAGCTAGATGGTATATCCATTTTTAATATTTGGAGAAACCTCAATGCTGCTTTCCATAGGGGCTGGACCAGTATACATTCCCACCAACTTGTTTCTGTTTTTTGTTGTTGTTTGTTACCTGTTTTTCAATATGGGCCATTCTCTCAGGTGTAAGGTAGTATCTCACAGAAGTTTTGATTTGCATTTCCCTGAAATAAGTAATGATCATCACTTTTTCGTGTGCCTATTGGCCATCTGTATGTCTTTTTTGGAGAAATGTCCATTTAGTTATTTTTTCTTTTTTCGGGGGGGTTGCTTGTAGATCTTGGGTATCAGCTCCTTGTCAAGTGGATGGTGTGCAAATATTTTCTCTCATTCAGCATGGTATCTTTTTCTTTTTAGTGCTAGTTTATTTTATTGTGAAGCATTTTCAGTTTGATGCAGTTCCAATTGTTTATATTTTCTTAAGTTTTACATGCTGTTGAAGATGAATCCATAAATACCTTTATGAGTCCTATGTTGTGGAGTGTTTTCCCTGTGCTTTCTTCTTTGTTTTTTATGGTTTCAGGTCTTTCATCCAAGTCTTTGATGTATTTTGAGTTGATTGTATGTAAGGTATGAGATTTATTTACTTTCTTTTGTAAGTAGCTATCCAGTTTTCCCAATACCACTTATTGAAGAGGCTTGCATTGTTTCATTGTATGTTCTTGGGTTCTTAGCTGTAAATTAACTGTCCATACAGGTGTAAAGTTAATTTTTGGGCTATCAATTATATTTTACTGATCTGTGATTGCATTTTTTTCAAGTGTAATACTATTTTATTATAATTTCATAGTGTAATTTGAAGTGTGGCAGTGTGATACACTACTTTTTGTTTGTTTTATCAGTGTTTCTTTGTGTATTCTGGGATGTTTGTTGCTCCATATGACATTTATTAATGTTTGTCCCATGTCATTGAAACACTGATAGAGATTACATTTAATCTGTATATTGCTTTACGTAGGATGGCTATTTGATAATGTTAATTCTTCTAGTCCATGAACAGAGAAATATTTCAATTTCTTTGTGTATTCTTTTTTTTTAAGATTTATTTTATTTATGCATACAAGAGCTGGGGTGTAGGCCTGAGTTGTGGGGGGGTGAGAGACTTTACCAGAGATAGAATGGGGAGCAAAACAGGCAAATTGACTGAAATGCACTGCTAAGGGGAGCAGCAGTGAGACAGGAAATGTTTGCTGCACCATGTGGGTCACCTACCTGGCCAGGGATTGAACTTGTGCTGTAGATAGCATCATAGTGCTGAGTTTTAACCCCTTGAATCACCAGGAGGCCCCATTCCTTACATTCATTAGGGAAATTGGTCTGTAGTTTTCTTTTTGTTGTTGTTGTCATTGTTTTGTTTTGATGTTAGGATAATGTTAGCTTCCTAAAATGTATTTAGAAGTACTCCTTATGTGTAATTTTTTTAGAAATATTTTGAGCAGTATATGCATTAGCTTGTCTTTGAAGATTTGGTAGAACTCATTTATGATACTGCTAGATACTTGGTTTTTGTCTTTTGGAAGAATTACATACTGTCTTTTCCCTTCCTCTCTGGTAAGTACTAATTGGTCTTTTGCTTTATTTAGTGTATATGTTTGTTTTTATATATAACACATATGAGTGAAATCATTTGATGTTTCTCTTTCTCTGTCTCAGTAACTTCATGAAGTATAATACCTTCTTGGAACATCCATGTTGTTGTAAATGTGAATGTATCAATTTTTATAGCTGAATAATATCCCATTCTTTATATATACCACACATTATTTATCCACCTGTCAGTAAATGAACACTCAGGTTATTGCATTTCTTAGATACTGTAAAAAATGTAGCAATGATCACAGAGAAACATCTCTCTTTGAATAAGTGTTTCACTATCTTGGATTAAATTCTTAGA
This sequence comes from Galemys pyrenaicus, assembly GCA_019455555.1. Taxonomy (NCBI): domain Eukaryota; kingdom Metazoa; phylum Chordata; class Mammalia; order Eulipotyphla; family Talpidae; genus Galemys; species Galemys pyrenaicus. The sequence continues at coordinate 1,756,867 of JAGFMF010011442.1, forward strand.
AGGAAGATATGTAGATCATGTGGAATTCATATTTTTGAAGAATCTTTTTACTGTTTTAATAAGGATTGGACTTGTTTATAATTCCATCACCAGCGTATAGGAATTCCCATCTCTCTAAATGTTCTCTAACATGTTTTTCTTGCTTTGGGGATAATACACATATTCATAGGTAAATGGTGACAGCTCATTCTTGATTTGATTTGAGTTTCTCTTATAAGAATAATGAACATCTTTTCATATATCTATTGACAATATCTCTTCTTTGAAGCAGATAGTATTCAGATCTGTGACCATTTTATAATCAGATTTTTTTATTGTAGAGTTTTATGAGTTCTTGATATATTTTGGTCATTAACCCCTCATTAGACATATTCTACCATATAAAAATATATATCTCTCATTTAGGAGGGTGTTTTAGATGTAATTTTATTTTGCTGTGAAAAAGTGTTTTAGATTTTGGCTTTGTCTTGTGAAAACAAAAATCTCAAATTCTAATTTCAAGAATATTGCCTATTTTTTTCTTCCATTTTCTTATGGTTTTGGGTCTCACTTTTAAAGCTATTGGGATTTTGACAGGAAATTAAAATGATAAATAAGTTTAGTTAAGTAACAGGATATAAATCAACACACAAAAATCAGTAGCCTTTATATATGCAAACAATCAATCTGAAAAAGAAAAAAATCCATAAAATAATCCTTTTGTAATTAAAACAAAGAAATTCAAATACTTGGGAATAGAGCTAACAAAAGAGGTGAAGGACCTATACAATAAAATTATAAAACATTGTTAAAAAGAAATAGAAGACACAAAGAAATGCAAGGACATCCTTTACTCATAGATAGGAAGAATTAACATTATCAAATGGCCATGGTATTGAAAACAGTTATAGATTCAACAGTATTAATATAAAAATCTCATGACATTCTTCAAAAAATAGAAGAAATATTGATGAAATTCATGTAGAGCAAAAAAAAAAAAAACAAAACAAAACAAAATACAAAAAAATATAAAACCCTCAAATAGCCAGAGCTTTCTTGACTAAAGGAAAGGAAATGTTGGTACCTCACTCCCAGATTTCAAAATATATTACAAAGCCATAATAATTAAAACAGTATGGGACTGGAACAAAAACAGACAAACAGACCAAAGGAACTGAAAAGAAAGCCCAGAAATAGAGCCACACTTTTATGGACAATTACTCTTTGACAAAGTCGCAAAGAATATACAATGGAACAAGAACAGTTTGTTCAATAAGTGGTGCTGGGAAAGTGGATCACCACATGGAAAAGAGTGAAACTAGATCATCACCTCACACAACTGACAAAAATCAACTCAAAATGAATAAAAGAACTGAACATAGGTCTGAAATCATAAAATACATAGAAGAAAATATAGGTAAAACACTACAAGAAATGTGTCTCAGTAATATTTTTCAAGACTCATTCCCCAAAGCAAAGAAAATAAAGGAAAAGATAAAGAGCTGGGATTAAAGCAAACTACAAAACTTCTATGCAACAAAAGAGACATTAACCAAAGCAAAGAGACACGCTACTGATTGGGAGAAAATTTTTTCACTCTACACAACTGATAAAGGATTGATCACAAAGATGTACAAAACACTCACATGACTCAACAAAAACAAAGAAAACTATCCAGTCAAAAAATGGACAGAAGAACTTGAAAGACACTTCTCCAAAGAGGAGACATATGAAAAATGTTCAATATCCCTCATAAGCAGGAATCAGACCATAATCAGCTACTACCTAACACTGATAAAAATGGCACATATTAAAAAATCTAGCAACAAGAAATGTTGGCAAGGATGTGGTGAAATGAACTCTCCTACACTGCTGGGAATGCAAACTGGTCCAACCACTATGGAAAACTGTGTGGAGGTTCTTCGGACTACTGAAAAGGATGCTTCCATAAGACCCAGCAATTCCACTCCTAGGAATCTGCAAAAACATTGATTCAAAAGGATATCTGCACCCCTATGTATGTCATATCCTATGTAAGCTATGGAAACAATGCAAATTCCCAAAAATAGATGACTGGGTCAAGAAGATGTGGTATATATACACAATGGAATACTATTCAGAAATCAAAAAGATAAACTCATGCCATTTGCAGCAACATGGATGGAACTAGAAAGTATTATGCTCAGTGGAATAAGTCAGAACAAAAAGAAAAATATCCGATGGTTTCAATTATAGGAGGAATATAAGGGTACCAAGGAGGGGGTCAGGGAAAAATAATAATAATAATAATTTAAAAAGAACAAAACAAAACAAAAATAAACTGGCAACTATAAGTCTGAGACATTCTCCAGGGGAAGGGGAGAGAGAGGGATCAAAATGAGGGCAGGAATAGCACAAGGGACAATAGTAATGGTGCACTGGTGACTTGGTAATGAAAAGTCTGTTATAACTACATCTGAGAAAAGCAAAGCAAACACTGTGAAAAAAAATGAACAATGATATAAATTTTTAAAAATTTATTAAAGATTATAATTGGCTATCAAGAGTATTAGATTTTGAAAGACTCCAAAATTTGGGTGAGAAATATAGGTTTTTCATAAAAACAGAAGATGAAGGTTTGTGTCAACAGAAAATCTTCCCTGTAAGAAATGCTGAAAAGAATGCTCCTATCTCCTATGTATCTCTAAGAGAAGAAAATAACCCCCTGCCCCCTCCCCCTGCCACACGCACAGTCTAAAAAAAAAAAAAAAACTGGGGAAAAATGCTACCAGAAAACTTAAGAAAAAATGGCAATAGAAAATCCTCAAATACCAATAATTACCCTTAATGTTAATGAACTAGATCACCAATTGAGACACAGAGAATGGCTGGTTGAGTCTTGAAACAAACCCCAACACTCTGGTGGCACCAGGAGAAGCCATCTGAGTTACAAATATAAATATAGGCCACAATAAATGTTGGAAAAACAATCCTATCAGTAAAGGGTACCTTAAAAAATGCAGGAACATTCAGACACATAAGATGAAATATTCCTCCCCTAAAAAAAGGTAACAAGAGACAGAAATGAATATCAAGTAATCATTAAAGGGTCAATATATTGGGAAGACATAATATTCATCAATATCTCTGCATCTAGCAATGCAGAAGCAAATATGTAAAGTAGCTATTAACAAATCTGTACTCATAATTGCCAACAATATAATATATGTAAGAAATTTCAACACCCACTTTTATTACAGGACAACCCCAGGGAAGTAGGAGTGATCTGGTTTGTGAGTCCTCATGTATGTGCTTAAAAACAGAACATGATCCACAGAACATCTCACATATATAGAAAAAAATAACAATGGCAAAAATATTTACATAATGAATGAGAAAAGTGAGAGCTGAGAGAGAGGGAAGAAAAAGAGAAACACACACACACAGACTGATTTTATTCTGGTTTGTGGTAAGATGTTATCCACTGAAGAGAGACTGAGGAGCATACTGAAGTCTCATGTGGAAAGCTGATGGTGTTGCTATAGACACCCTACCCAGCGAGTGGTTTAACTCCTGAAGCCCAGCCATTCAACTGCTAAAGTGCCAGCCATTTTGACTGCCAGTGTCCCACTGATTTAACTCCCAAAACTCCAGCATTTAACTGACAAAGATCAACTTTTCCTTTATTGTGTCGAATGATTGTTGGCATTCATGAGTCCAAAACAAAAGTTTAGAATCAGGACTTGGGGGGCTTCACATAGTGTTTTGCTTTGTAGTTCAAAGTGGGAGATCCAAGTTCTCCAAATCTAAGTATTCTCTAAGATCCGTGTAATTGCCTTTGATTACTAGCGACTTTTAAGAGTTGGAATCACCTGCTTTCCTTCAATCATGAGGATTCATTTGCCTCTCTCAATCTCAGACTCCAAGTATTCCACCTTTTATTTCCCTGTCTGAGGCTTCTAAGTCAATACCTTGTAGACACATATTGCCAAGTGATTTAAAACTTATAATATTCTCCAGGCAAGATTCATAGAAAGACATGTAATGAAATTGGTTCCGAAGAATAAATACCCTTATTATCATTATGTAACTTATAACTTAAGGAAGAATTCCAACCAAAAGAGAGATATTGAAACTTAGAACTCAAGAACAAAAATGTCATAAACAAATATCCCATAGATCTTTATTACTTAGTTTGACTTAGAAATTTAATAGCTATGATGGTCTATTTTGTCAGTTGTTGTCTAGGTTGTATTTGTTGTTGTTGCTGATGAACAAATGTTATCTCTTTTATTCAGTCTTTATTCTTGTGTTGATTTGATATTTTTCCCAGAAAGTTAGTTTCTACTTTCCTGTCATGATCATCAGTTGCTGTCTTGAAGCCATGTCTTGTCCATTTAATATAGGAAACAATGTTCCTTTTCAGAGTGTTCTAAAAATGACAAAATTATTTGCAAAGCTGGAAACTTATACAAAGAGACTTAATTTTATAATAAAATATTTAATTTTATTTTGTGGTAGCAGAATTACATAAAAAAGAAAACCATTTTTATTTCTAATTAATTTAATAGTCTTTCCTGCCTTTTAAGAATTTGTATTAAATTACCTAAACCACTTTACAAATATTAGACATTTTATCTTCCAAAAGCCTTTCTTATATCACTCTCTCAAAAATATGACTGTTGCTATGTTAACAAAATTACATTCTAGAACTTACATTATCATCTCTCTTAAAGACTTTATATGAAAAAAATACTAGAAAATATATGACAATATTTTCCATTTAAGAATTCCTGTTTGACTGAGATCATACTTCAGTTCCTCCATTACTCATTTTAAAACCTGCTTGTAAAAACTAGGGAAAAAGAAAATTCACAATGTTGATAAGTAAAAGTAATAAAAATATTTCACACATCTGGGAGGAATTTACATCATTTAAAAGTCATATGGAGTAAAATTGGAACTCTCAACCACATTTAAATTTGATAAATACCTCTTGCCTGAATGATTTTAAGAATTTGTCTTCTTCTCTAGTTCAAACTAAAATATATAATTTTTAGGAACTTAGGTAAGTAGAAGATGCTATCTAACCTATCACCTCTATTAATAATTTTCATTTAAACTATCTTTGAAGTAATATAAAAAATGTCACAAAAGCAGAGTAAAAAGTAGATAATAATGTGTGTGAAGCCAGGAATGGGAAGGGGTTCTATAGGAGGTGACTAGGAAAAGGTGACACTGGGGACAGAAATTTTTTTATTTTCACACATATACCTTATTTGGGTCAAAAATATCATAAGGGATTTGAAAAGGGAGTAGCAAATCTTTAAAATAATATGCACATGAATTCTAAGATTAAAGATTAAAATATATGTCAGTAGTACCCAAGTCTGCTCATAGGTTTCGTTGCTCTCTGGGAGCTAAGAGTCTATTATGGCTTGGATTACTACAGGAAAGGAGAAAGAGGAGAAAATGCATGACTGAAGTTCAAAGAAACTGTAAATTTCTTAAGACTCCCACTTCAAGAGTCATAGAGATCATCTTTAACTCCAGACAGCATCAAAATGTGGTAACACCCATGAAATGTTTTCTAGCTGGGAAGCTCACTGGAGACTCAGTGATCAGGCTTTACAGTGGTGTTGATCCTGAAGGTGTCCACTGCTAAGCACATACTAAAACTCCCAGGATGAAGACAGGTCCCAGAATAAACTATTAATACATTGTGTGCGCAAAGAGAGTAGGCGTAATGTTGTACCCTCATTAACTAGGGAGTGATGAGGACATTTGGTCCAGGAAGACTAAGACATTTTACAAATGCCTCATCTCCGGTGCCTTTATTAATGTCATTGAACTCAGTAGTCTCTGGTCATCTGCAAGGTTTGTTCTGAGGACCTTTTGTCACTGTGTGCATGTCCTGGAAAGAGCCCACTCATACGCCTCACTTCTTTTTAATTGTACATTGAGAATTAGCAACAGAAAAATCTCAAAGGTTTTCTGGTTCATTCTACAACCTTGAAAAAGCTGCTCTGAGAAAGAGGGAGCACTGAAGAAAGGATATGCTTTAACTTCAGGTTCCATTATTAGTAACAAGAGAGCATTGTCAGGGAAGAAGAGACTGTAAATTTACAGACTCAACTAGAGACAATCATTTGTTTGGGGGGAGTGACAGCTGCTGAATTTGCACCTGGACTTACAACATTTTTCTGTAGATTCAGTAATAATATCTGTGATTTTTAACTTGGACATGCAGTTTCTCAGTTCGAATCTATCCTAAAAAACTTATGTACAGCAAAAGAGACATTGACCAAAACCAAGAGATACCCTACCAATTGGGAAAACATTTTTGCATAGAATACTACTGATAAGGGACTGATCACAAAGATCTACAAAAAGCTGATAACTCAACAAAAACAGTGAACAATCCAGTCAAAAAAATGGGCAGAAGAACTAAAAAGACACTTCTCCAAAGAGGAAATGCAAATGGCCAACAGGTATTTGAAAAAAAGTTCAAAATCACTTGTAATCAGGAAAATGCAAATCAAAACCTCAATGAGATACCACCTTACATCAGTGAGAATGGTACATAGAAAGAAAACAGGAAACAACAAATGTTGGCAAGTAGAAGGAACTCTCATACTTCTGGTGGGAATGCAAACTGGTCCAACCACTTGGAAAGCTGGTGGAGGTTCCACAAACTATTAAAAATAAAGCTTCCATATGACCCAGCAATTCCACTCCTAGGAATCTACTCAAAGGAAGATAAAAACATTAATTCAAAAGAATCCCTGCACCACTATATTTATTGCAGCACTATTTACAATAGGTAAGCGATGGAAACAACCCAAATTCTCAAAAATAGATGACTGGATCAAGAAGTTGTGTTACATATACACAATAGAATAATATTCAGCAATCAAAAACTACAAACTCATGCCATTCACAGCAACATGGATGGAGCTGAAAGGGATTATGCTCAGTGAAATAAGCCAGAAACAAAAAGAAAAATATCGAATGGTTTCAATTATAGGAGGAATTGAGGACAACCAAATAAGGGATGAGGAAAAACTAATTATAATAAATTAAAAAATAAAACTAACAGGCAGCTATTAATCAGAGACACTACAGGGAGGGGGGAGTGAGAGGAACCTAAACAGGGGAGGGAAGAACACAAGTCACTGTGGTGATGGTGCACAGGTGAATTGGTGGTGGTAATTTTATGGGGGCTACACTTGAGAGTAGAAAGCATGCATTGTACATAAAGGAAGAATGATATAAAATATATGTTAAATTTTTAAAAGATGCAGTTTTAATTTTTGTTTTTAGCCATGTATTTTTTCTTACTTTTAGAAAAGATTTATTTATTTATGTATGCAAGCAAAGGTCAAAGGTGCAGGAGGTTGAGAGGATTCACCAGAGACAGAGTGGGGGACAGAACAGGCAGACTGACTGAAGTACACTGCTGAGGAAAGCTAAGGGCAAGGCAGGAGAGGTCTACTGTGCCATGTGGGTCCCCTCCCTGGCCAAGGATTGAACTTGTGCTACAGTGTTTGTGGATGCTTCATAGTGTGGTGCTTAACCCCCTGTGCCACCAGGGTGGCCCCTATTTTTTCTTACTTTCTTGGAAGTTCCATTGTCTTATTTGAGTGTGGCTTATTAATTTATTATTATTATATTTATTTTATAGTTGATATCATTGTCACATTTTTACTAAGTTGGTTGTGGGAATAGGAATACTAAGAAGAGGGAAGAATATAAATGGAAACATTTTGACCCATTACACTAGAGATATAAAAATCACAATCTTGCATCTTTTCTAAATAAAATTAGTTCTGACTCAGTTTCCCAAGTTCATTTATTGACTCAGCAGGACTCCAAGTTAAACTACTTATCACCTGCAAGCCAAATAGGAGATTCAAGAATGTGAGTCAGAAAAGTGAATATTATAAACCAGCATTGGTAAAGATGATGATACTGGGCCTCCCTGGTTGCGATGCTGGTTGAGCGCGGCACTGTGAAGCATCCTCAGCACAGCAGTGCACCAGTTCGATCCCGGCCAGGGAGGGAACCCACATGGCACAGCAGACCTCTCCTGCCTCACCCGCTGCTCCTGTCAGCATTGTACTTCAGTCAGTCTGCCTGTTCTGTCCCCCACTCTGTCTCTGGTGAATCCTCTCACCTACTGACACTCTGGCCGGTACTCCAGCTGTTGTATGCATAAATAAATAAATCTTTTTTTTTTTTAAGATTTATTTATTTATGCATACAAGCACTGGGGTAAAGGCCAGAGGTGTGTGGGGTGGGGGTGAGAAGATTCACCACAGAGAGCGGGGAGCAGAACAGGTAGATCAACGGAAATACACTGCTGAGGGGAGCAGCGGGCACAGCAGGAGAGGTCTGCCGCGCCATGTGGGTCCCCACCCTGGCCAGCAGCAGGGATCGAACTCGTGCTGCAGTGGCTGCGGTTTGCTTCATAGTGCGCTGCTTAACCCACTGCGCCACCAGGGAGGCCCAATAAATAAATCTTAAAAAAAAAAAAAAAAGATGGTCATAGCTCTGTCCTAGTGAACTTGGAGTCAGGAAGATGAATATTTAAAAGCATTTGAGAAACACACTTATGCTAAGATGCCTGGTGTTTATTTTCCCTGGAGTTATCTCTGGATGTGCACACTCTGGTCCTCAGGGTTGCAAGTTTCCAGCAGTTTGCAGTCTGGGTCACCAAGGTATTTGTAGAGATCTGTGAGTAAAAACTTCAAAGGATATTTTCATTCTGATGAAAAAGAAGTTAATAATGAAGGAGGAAGTTAGGAAATAGGTATAGGCAGTCAGTTAGAAACAGAATGTCCTAAGCCCTCAAGTCTATTTGTGAGTCAGATTGGAGTACAATCATGGACCAGGAAGATGCCTGTCACGGCCCCCCACCCACCCAGAACCCAGGACAGAATGAAATGTCCAGAACACCAACACAGTAACATAATACTAAAGCAATGGGTGAAAGCTAATTTTGAAAGATAGGCCAGGTAAAATGGGAAAACTCAGTGGACCTAGAGACCCTAGGAGACCCCACAAACTCAGTGGACCTCATTAGCTAGGATATCCCCTGAGGACCTAGCCAATCAGCCAGAGGCACAATGTGGAGATACCCAATGGCCAAACCTCCACTCCTTGCCCACTATATCCATATAAGCATTTGCTTCTGCTCACCTCAGTGGCTACCCTCTCCCTATTGGGAATTCCTCTCCACTTGGAGAGCTTTCCTGTTCTTCCTATCTATCATTAAATCTCTTGCTTTTCTATAACTTTGATCTTGACATTATATTCTTTCCTTGTCAAAGATAAGACTGAAAAAGAGGCTGACTGGGGTCCTTGGACTCCAGGCCTGCTCCCCCAAATCCTAATTCAACAGACATTATTTTAAACAGCTGATCATTTTCTCAGTATTGTTTGGCAGCCAGAAAGGAGGAGCTAAGGGAAAAAAAAATCAAAATAAGTGCTACCTGTAGCCTCTGCCTCTAGAGAAAGGGTTGGTATATCCTGAGTCTGAGTTGTTATCACCTTTTTCCTTTGTGAAACCGGATCCTAGTGGCAATCTGCCTGCAGTCAGTGGGACCCATGTCCCAGCACTGCTGCAGGGACCCCTGAACTATCAAACCCATTCCTGCTGAGCACCACTGGCTGCGATATTGCACGGGCTTCATTGAACCCAGATCTGGCCTTGGGTCCTCAGATCCCTCTCGCCCAGCCCATGAACCTACCCTGACTTGATTGCAGGCTGGTCTAGGCAGGGGTGAAGTTTTTCCCTTTTATATTTGGCTTCAGAATAAATGACCAATCAGGTTTGAGCTCTTGAGCTCCCATTTAAACCTTGCATTAATTATGCAGATTAGAAATGAGTGTGTTTGAATGGCACTTTACTGGTACCAAACAGTTGGGATTATAAATGGACCGATCAAATTCAAGCTAAATGGAACAGTTAGGTTTGAGTTCAATGACCATCAGTTTTGAGCTCTCCAGTTGTCAGTCAAGAACTTGAGCTCATTATACAGACTGAAAATGGAAGCAAGCTGATTCATGTCATCCAGAACCAGATGCTTAGGATCAAATCAGGCTTATAGGGTGGAGGACCCTGAAGAGAATATAAAGCAGAGCAAAAGTCAGCATGGCCCAATCAGCACCCAACCTTCAAATGGAGAAGAAGCATTCAGCAGATGACCTCTGCAGACCCCCCCATTGACTTCCAGATTTCCAGACCTCGAAACCTCCATAGACCTTTGCAAGAGACTTGCTACTGCACCTGCCTCTGGTCCTACCTCTGACATTACCTGAATGTTTCACTGTCATCCTTACTCCAGTGTCTCAAAGAGATGTTGACTATTGGTTTATATACTAGCAGCTCACAAAGGGCTGTAACACTGGTGTCTGTGATACCACATCCTGGTGACTAGTGCTGATTAGCATTACTTATCAGTTACCAGCACTCTGTCCTGCCTCCTTTGAGAGCTGTTCACCACCTCTGGTACTCCAAAGCCACCTCCTGGAGATGTTGAGTCTACCACTTGTCTGACACCTGGTGCTGGCCTGCTATGGGCTTGCTGCAGTGTCATCTCAGTGGTCTCACCTGTGAGCACATCCAGCTGCCACTGTGAGTTGGAGTCTGGTGCCCTGCTGACTAGTGTGCACTGCTGACAGGCCCCTGTTGATGAGAAAGTACCATCTTGCAAGAGTGGCCTTTGTGAGTACAGGATATTGTGGATCTGCGATGAGACAGCTATCCACTTATCTCCTTAGAATTCTTTCATTTTCTTTATTCTCTTGTTTGTTATATAAATTCCACTGTTGTTGGACCCTGAGCCTGAATGGTATCTTGCAATTGAGTGCATGGCTGCTAACTCACAGTGACCTGTCTCTGACGTGGCACTGGCCTATGGCTCTGCTTTCACATTGTTTCATTTGTGCTCTCAGTTTCCAGTTTGCATTGGTGGTTGGCTCAAGGTTGTACAAAATGTCTTGCCTCAGTGATACCTATGTAAAGAAAGCCTCAAATATTTGGGCTTCCCCAGTGGTGGAAGGGGTGAAGCACTGTACTATGAAGCATTTGCAGCCACTGCAGCATGAGTTCAATCCCAGGCCAGGGAGACGACCCATGTGTTGCGGCAGACCTCCTGTCTCACCTACTGCTCCTCTCAGCAGTGGATTTCAGTCCATCTGCCTGTTCTGTTCCTCACTCTGTCTCTCATGATTCCTCTTACCCCCCACATCTCTGGCCTGTACCCCAGTTCTTTGTATGCATAAATAAATACATCTTTAAAAAAGAAAGCCTCAAAGAGAAAGTTAGATACTTTTTTTCCTTTTGTACTCCCAGTGTCTGAAAGCAATTTTATTTATTTATTATTTTTTAAATATTTATTTAAATATATTTTACATCATTATTTATTTTTGTACAGTGTTTGCTTTTTCCTCTCAGGTGTATTCCCCATAAAATTCCCACCACCAATTCACCCCTGAACCATCACCACAGTCCCTTGTTGTCTTCCCTCCACTCTTTGGTTTCTCTCCCTCCCTGTCTCCTGCAGAGTGTCTCTGATTTATACTTGCTTGCTAGTATTTTTTTATTTTCTGAAATCAGTTTTATACTGTTTAGTCTCTATTTCAATTCTACATGCTAGTATTAGTAGGAAAACTAGTATCAGGGGTTTTCCAAAATGTTCTTATCTATGTAGTTTTGGAACTCTTTATTTAATATTAATTCAATGAAAAAAAAGTTCTCAAGTCCTGCCTTAGTTACACTAAATACTCTAGAGAGTATTTTTGTATTCTTGAAATTTTGTGATGCATTTATTACACTGACTCTAAATATGGTTATTAAAAAAATTCAACAAACATTGTCTATTGCTTCTAAATTGTGGGTGAACATTTACCAGTTAAAAACACTTTGTTTTGAGCCTCCCTGGTGGCACAAGGAATTGAACACTGCACTGTGGGCTTTCTGCAGCCATTACAGTGCAGGTTGCATCTCAGTAAGGGAGGGAACCCATGTGGCGCAGCAGACCTCTCCTGACTTGCCCACTGCTTCCCTCAGCAGTGTATGCCAGTCATCTGCCTGTTCTGCTCCCCACTCTGTCTCTGGTGAATCCTCTCAGCCCCGTGCTTCTGGCCCGTATCCCAGCTCTTATATGCATAAATAAATAAAATCTTTTACAAAAAACAATTTTTCTTACTTGATATTTATTCTTGAGATTTCATATTTGTCTAACATTATTATATCAGTAATTAGTTTTCATTCCCATTAGTTCTCCTCATGTGTCTTTCCTAAACAGAGCAGATAGGATTTTTAAAGCATATGTATTTTTAAATAACATGCTGTAAAATTAAATTTCTTTTTCTTTTGGTATACCAAGATTTTTATCATGTTAATCATGATCTGTTAAAAATACCATGGTAATAAATAAAAAAAAATACCATGGTTAACAGTTTGATAATAAAATTATTTATTTAAAAGATATTGCTATTTAGAGTGAAATGAAAGGGAAACTTTTGTGCAGCATTATATAGAACATAGTAAAATATGTAGATAAGGGAAATTGTGTTATTGATTTACCTTACTGTTAAAGAAAAAATAAAAGAGAAGGAAAATAAATATTAAAAAGCGATTTTGAAATAACATAATAATTTACCAAAACCAAGATCAGGATGTGGCACTTATAGAAAAAGCAAAAGATTAATAAAATGGCAAATAACAACAAATTGTAATATCATAAGTTTGCTTTGAAAAGAGTGATAAAATAAACAACTTGTAAGTTTTATTTAGGAAAACAAATGAGAAAAAAAATAGACATGTGGGTCCCATGAGAAATAAGAAAAATATGGTAACATATAGGAGCATTTTTTAATGTTGAAACTCTACTATATAGAAGTAAAGTATAGCAACTCTTAAACCAAGATAATTAGCATAATGGCAAAATATAAACTACCAAAATTATCCAAAAGAAATGGGAAAATTTCAGAGATCAATTTAAAGAATAAATTGGAGTCAATAATAGTCATTCCATTGAAAAACACTAGGTCAGATATCCTGATAGCTGAATTTTAAATAGCTATCTTCAGTCACTGCAGCACCCGTTAGAGCGGACCCACCCGACGCAGCAGACCTCTCCTGTCTCACCCGCTGCTCCCCTAAGCAGTGTGTTTCAGTAGACCTGCCTGTTCTGTTCCCCACTCTGTCTCTGGTGAATCCTCTCACACCACACCAGACCTGTAACTCTGGCCTACACCCCAGTTCTTGTATGCATAAAAAATAACTTTATCAAAAGCTTCTGTACAGCAAAGGAAACGTTAAACAGAACAAAAAGAAACCCCACTGAATGGGAAAAAATCTTTGCGCTCCACACAACAGACAAGGGG
>JAGFMF010011442.1:1770765-1854967 GCA_019455555.1 Galemys pyrenaicus
CACAAGGGACTGAGGTGATGGTGCACGGGTGAAATGGTGGTGGGTACCCCCTGGGGACTACAAATGATGTCAAATATAACTAATAAAAAAAAAAAAACAGAAGCATTTAAGGAGGAAAAAAATAACTTTATCATATTTAAAGTAGAACTATAATCTCAATTATAAGTAAAAATCACATCATTTTAATAAAATGTTAGCAGAACTACCCAGTAATACATCAAAAGATCAATATGCTGTGACCAAGCAGGTTTTAATACAGAAATAAGAGTAGTGAACTATGAAAGTATTTATAAAATAATCTGTTACATTAGTATATTACAGGAGAAAAATATGATTTTATATGTTGAGGCAGAAAAAATATGGTGTAAAACATTTAGGCCTTTTAAAAAATATTTATTTATCATACAAGAACTGAGGTGCATGCCAGAGGTTTGGAATGTGAGAGGAGTCACCAGAGATAGAGTTGGGAACAGAACAGGCAGATGTACTGAGATACACTGCTGAGGGGGAGCAGTGGGTGAGACAGGAGAGATATGTTGCAACATGTGGGTCACCTACCTGTCAGGGGTCAAACTCCTGTTGCAGTGGCTGTGGACAACCTCATGGTGCTGCACTCCGACTCCTTGTGCCATGAAGGAGGCCCCAAGCCTTTTAATTATTTTTCTAAAATTAAAAAATATGGCACAGGAAATTCATAACTTTCAAAAAAAAAGAGACTTTATAAAGAAAAGCCTCATAACTGTCCTGTCACTGAAACTACAGGATGCTAATGGGGAAAAAAATCAACAAACAAAGATAATGTATTTATAGAGTGGTAGAATAATCAAGAACTTATATTCTAGATAGTAACAGCACTTAAGTTGAAAGGAAATGATTATAATTTTACCTCTCACAACATGATTTTTAAAAAGAAATATATGTTAATAAATTTTAATGTAATTGCTCAAATATTTTAATAAAATAATAAATTACATAGTGCAAAGCAAAGTGTATGAGAAGATGAGTTATACAATATCACAAAATTGTTCAGGCGACAACAATAAGAATACTAGAGTACAAAAATGAACAAATATGTAAAATATATATAAATTAAAAAATAAAAGGAGAATTGAAAGGTATGACAGATACAAAACATAAAAAATAGTTAAAGTAAATCTAAATACATCAATGTTGATGTTCAATGTATATGAATTAACATCTTTAGTTCTTCATATACAGTATTTCCAAATAACACATCAAAACATAAGGAGAAAGAAAGCTTAGAGTAATACAATGAAGAATAAGGTAAAAGGGGAAATATCAGTGTAAGGAACTGGATACAATTACAATATTCAAAATAGATTTTTAATCAAAAATCACTAGAAGAGATTAAAATGTGTACTACTTAATCGTAAAGGTAAGCAAGCATGTTACTAAAAGTGTGTTTCAAAATAAATGTGTAAATAGAAAAAAGTCACAAGGAGGAATTGATAAATCTAACTTAATAGTAATATATTTTTTAAATTCATTTTTTATTTTCTTACATCATTGTTCTCCTTTCAGGTATAATTTCCATAGTTCTCCCATCACCTTACCACCCATGAACCTTCACTAACGCCTGTACCCTTCCTTCCCTTCTTTTTACCTCTTTCCCTCCCCCTCTATTGCTTTTTGCCTTGAGTCACAACATTATATCATATATACCACAGACATCTTTGAGGACTCATTTTTGGAATCAGGAAAACAAAGGCGAAAGTAAACACCCGGGACCATATTAGACTAAAAAGCTTCTGGTGCAGCAAAATACATAGTAACTGAATCAGATCCCTATGAAATGGATATTTGCACACCACACAACTGATAAGGGACTGGTATCAAAGAGCATATTGACCTTAACAAAATCAAAGCAAACAACCCAATCAAAATGGATAGTAGAACTGAAAGACACTTCTCCAAAGAAGAAAATACTTTTCAACATCATTCTCTTAGAAACTGACATTCTGTTATTTTCAAAAATTAAAAAAGACAGAAATGTGAATAGGATGATCAGCATGGATTTTCTAAGGGGCACACAGAAGGTGTTATGCCAAACTATTGGAAAATGCACATTATTTTAAAATATAATTTATGAATTGTTAAAGATTAAAGAGATATGCTTAGTTCTTTTCTATCATTTGATAACACATAGAATCATACCTATGTCGGAATTAGACTGGAAAACAACTGCTCAACTGCTAAAAGAGTAAGAGAATTTCTAGGGGTCAGGAAACCAAAAGTTAATAAACCTGTAAAGAAATCCTGGTTAGGTTAATGTCAAGGTTCTCTGAAGAAAAACTATAGACAAGAAGAGAGTGGCATGAAATACTCAAAATAATTCAAAGTAAGAAGTGCCAACCAAGAATACTCTCTCCTTTGGATATGAGCAAAAGTTCTCAGAAAAACAGGGAGTTTGCAAACACTGAACAATCCTCACCCCTGCAAGAAATATTAAAGGAGACTGTAATATTTAAACCAAAGATAGGAATAAACAAAAAGAACTGAAAAAGCAATTAAATGAATCATAAAAACTTAAGACAAAAGGTCAGTAGTAGACTTCCATGTGTCAGTAATCTCTTCAAATGTTAATGGACTGAAATCACCAATAGAATACAAAAACAATAAAATACAAAGAGATTAGGATACAAGGAGGTCCACTCTCACAACTACTACTCAGTATAATATTGGAAGTCCTAGCTTGAGAAATTGGGCAAAAGAAAGCTATAAAATAATTCAGATAGACATAGAGTAAGTGAAGTTATATTATTTGTAGATTATATTAAAATATTAATAAAAAAACACGTTTCTGTGCATAGATGTTAAAACAATACACCAATTCAGCAAAGTGGCAGGATACAAAATCAACACGAAATATCCCATTTACACTCTAACTAAAAAATAAAATACCTGTCTACAAACTTAACAAAGGAGGTGAAGGGCCTGTACAAGGAAAACTATTAGACACTGTTAAAAGAACCACACATAAATGGAAAGATATTCCTTTCTCATGGATAGGAAGATTCCATATTGTCAGAATGGCCATCTTACCCAAAGCAATTTATAGATTCAATGCAATCCAAATAAAAATCCTACTGACATTCTTCAAAAATTAGAACAAAGATTACTGACATTCATATGGAACCATAAAAGATCCCGTATAACCAAAGCTCTCCTGAAGTAAAAGGGGAAAATGGATGCATCATAAGTCCAGGTTTCAAACTATGCTATGAAGCCACAATAATGAAAACAGCATGGTACTGAAACAGAAACAGACACACAGATCAATAGGAAAGAAATGAGGACTCAGAAATAAAACAATCAATATTTTACAAAGGAGAGAAGTATGTACTCTGGAATGAGAAAATCTTTAATAAATGGCACTTGAAAAATTCGCTTGTTCCATGCAAGAGAATGAAACTAGAGTACTATATTACATCATGTAGGAAAATCAATTCAAAATGATCAAAAAACTTAGATGTTAAACCTGAAACTATACAATACATAGATGAAAACATAGGCACAGCATTCCATAACATAAAATTCAGAAAGAACTTTGTGCACTCATCGTCAGCAGTAAGGAGCAAAAAGCAGAATATAAGCAATCAGGACTACATAAAACTAAATAGCTTCTGTACAGCAAATGAGACAGTAGCAATATGAAGAGAAACCCTCATGAATGAGAGAAAATATTTCACACCATACATCTGATAAAGGACTGATATAGAAGATCTCAAAAGACCTCATACAACTAAAAAAAAACACTCCAATAAATATAATGGCAGAAGAGCTAAATAGGCACTTCTCCAAAGAAGACATGTTGATGGCAAATAGTAATAAGAGGAAGTGGTCATCGTCATATATCTTCAAGGAAATGCAAATCAAAGCCACAATGAGATACAAGATCACACCTGTGAGGATGACTCATAATTAAAAAGAAAACAAAAACAAATTCTTATAATTTGGAGAAAAGCTGTTTGTGGAAATGTAGACTGGGCTAGATCCTACAAAAAACATTATTAAGGGTTCTCAAAAGACTAAAAATGTATCTGCCATACCACCTAACAACTTCACTCCTAGGTATCCAGCCCAGAGACTACAAAAATACTAATTTGAAAGGAGACCTACACTCCTATATTTACTGCAGCATTGTTTACAATAGCCAAGATATGGGAACAGCTTGAAGTGTTAATAATGTCTACAGCTTTATCTTAATTCCTGATATCTCATAGTGCAATTCCAACCATCTGGACTCAGAAATATTGATTTTGCATTAAGTAAGTAAAATTAAAAGCTATTACAATTTCAAATTTAATAAGAATTTTTAATTATCTGTAGGTACTTTGGGCTATTTACATAGATTACATACAATCTAACAATAATGATAGACCTGTTTCTTCTTTTCATTTATTTATTCATTTTTTTCTTTTTTTTTAATGACACAGCTAGAATCTCTAAATCAATTCTATCAGTCTTAGGCTGCTGTAACAATACACAACAGACTAGGGTGCTTAAATGACAGAAATTTACTTTCTGACATATATTTATTTAGGTTGGATGTTTAAGATCAAGGTCCGAAAGAACTTGTTTAAGTTGTGACCTCTTTCATTATACAAATGGCTTTCTTACTGTGTTCTCACATGATCTTTCCTCCATGTATATATCCCTGTTTTTCTTTTTTTGTTTTCTGTCTTTTTGTATGAGGGTACAGTCTTAGTGGATTAGGTCCTCATGCTTATGTCTTGCTTTACCTTAATAATCTCTTTAATGGTCCCATTTACAAACATAGTCATTTTGAAGATAAAGGCTTCAACATGTTAATGCTGGAGGAGCAAACACAATCCCCATTGTAACAATATTTTATAGATGCATGAGAGTAAATATTATTCTATTGTTCCTCTCTTAAAAGGAATGCTTTCATCATTCGACTATTAAATGTGGTGCTATAGGTATTTCGTAGTCGCTGCTAATTAGGTTCAATGCTTTATTTTTAGTTGTTAAGTTTTTTTCCCTTTCCAGGAGCAAATATTGACTTTTTTTCTTTCCTTCTTTATTTATATATATTTGACATCAATTATAATCCCCATGGATTCCCAGTGTAGATAAGAGCACAAGGAACTGAGGTGATGGTGCAAATATCGACTTCCATTGACTAATTTTATGTTTATAGTATTTGTTTTATTTGTTCATTTGGGTACATTCACAGTTTAACAGGTCTCCATGTAGAGCAATTTTGAAGACATTTTGTGGAATCTTCAGGCTCTCATGAAACTCACCAACAGCATACACTTTTAGCAGGTCCCCCCACCCCGACCCTATTTTTTGCCTTCAGTGCCCTGAGCCACTTATATTAGTAGAGTGCAAAAAAGTCTTCATCAATCCTAGTGTTTTAGGTATATGTTGGGAGCTCTGTTTCCAAATGGGTGACTACTAGTTACTGCTGACTGAGCAATTGGGACTCTGATTTGGGACTCTGTGACATGGCAGTCTGTTGGAGGCATAGAGAATCTTCTATAGTCTTAACCATTTTGTTGAACAAGGCAAACTCGAAAGTGTGCAAAAATGAAGGAAAATTTATTCTTTGCTTATTGCCTTTCAACCTTCAATTTCAGGACTGTTTTCCTTCCCTCTCACAAAATCTTGGACAGAACTCTGAAGTTAAGGTTCTACTCAGGTAATAAATTTTTGTTCTGTATTTTTAGTTCCAGAAACATTCTCCTCTCAGTAATTAAAACATGCTATACCAATCAAAGCTCTAAACTTGCTGTAAATTTCAGGTTCTTCGCACTTGAAGCACTACTAGCTTCACACAGAGAAGTCCACAGTGGGCGAGTTGGTCAATTCCATCTGTACTTGTTTTTCTGTAACTTTTTAAATGCCTGTTTATCCCTCAGTCTCTAAAAGGGGAGGTGATGAGGGCAAAGAGTCAGTTTTACCTAACTGGCCTCCTAATATGGTATCACTGTTCATTCATGCGAGACTTTGCATGGTCCTCTTAACAGGGCTGCTCAGGCAGCTACGTTCTTGCACAACCTTCAGTCTTAGCCATCAGTGATGCTCAATCTCTTTCTTCCAGGTGACTCTTCCCTGGATGGAAGCCAAGCTGAACTTAGTCTCCCCAAGATGACACCCTGGCTGATTCCTTCCTGGGAAGCCAACTCTTCTTGGTCCTGAAGAAAAAGTAGGAATTCTTGCCTCTATCAATCACCTTTCCATTCAATCAGTTGTCATTAAAACAGTTTACATTTAGTCTTTTATTTTCTTCATTTTTATTTTAAGTTGAACGTATACCCTGGTTGTAAGTTTTTGTTTCTTCAGTTTCCTCAGTTTCTTCTGTGTAGCCTCCACTTCTGGTTTAGGAACAATCTGACATTTTCAGTATGGATCATCTCCTTGTGGCAGGGGGAGCTCATGTATGGGCTCATCCATTCATGAGCTCTGGTAAGTTCTGCAATACATTTTAGAGGGTTTGTTCATATATATGCTCAATGACCAAAGAATGTACAATTAAACCCTTAAGTTTGGTATTACTCTCTGCGTTTTAAGTATGTGCAGTAAAAAAATAAAATCAGCCCCTTTTGGGTCACTAACCCATATCCAGCCCTACTGTTTGGCTTGAGCACACCTACCAAGTCCATCATGTAACAACAGAACGTTACTCACTGCTTCTGTACAGTGACATCCTTCAGATACTTGGTGACTTTTTGGAAATGCATGTCCTTGATGGCCTGAGAAGTTTCACAAGTGTTCTGAAAATGAACATGAAGCTTTAACCTATTGATTTACATGTCATTGTAAGGTTTTCTGGGTCAAGTGATTAGTGAACCATTTTTTTAGAGATTGCTAAGGCCACTTTAAGAAAGAGCTACCTTTAGTCTTTCCAAAGCTATGTGGTATTATTCTAATATGTGGTATTATTCTAATCTTGCTGCACTGTAAAATTACCTAGGATCTTAGATATGCTAATCTGTAGCTATAGCTTTAGATATGCTTAGATATGCTAATCTGTAGCTATAGCCCATTCTAAGTTAATGGGCATTGAGTGCCACTAAGACATGGGCATTCTGAAAAGAACTCCAAAAAAGGAACTCTCTTACACTGTTAGTAGGAATGCAAGGTGGTCCAACCATTATGGAAAGCAGTATGGTGATTCCTCAATCTGCTAAGAATGGAACTTCCATATGAGCCAGCAATCCCACTCCTAGGAATATACCCAAAAGACACAAAAACACTGATTCAAAAGAATACCTGCACCCCTATGTTTATAGCAGCACTCTTCCCAATAGGTAAGACCTGGAAACAACCTAAATGCCCAAAACCAGACTATCGTATCAGGATGCTGTGGTACATATACACGATGGAATACTATTCGGCAATCAAAGAAGATAAACTAGAGTCATTCATAGGAACATGGATGGAGCTGAAAGGGATTGTGCTCAGCGAAATAAGTCAGAAGGCAAAAGAAAAATACCAGATGATTTCCTCCCTAGGAGGAATATAAGGGAACCAAATAAAGATCAAGGAAAAGAATAACAACAACAACAATAATAATAAAAACACAACAAAAACGAAAAGACAAGGACAAATTGGGGACACTTGGTGGGGAATGGGGAGGAAGAGGGTTGAGGGACTGAGGTGATGGTGCACTGGTGAAATGGTGATTGGAAATACATGGGGATTACAGTTGATGGCAAGTATATATAAATAAAGGGAAAAATAAATAAGTAAGTAAATAAGTAAACAAATAAAAGAAATTCTATTAGTAAAAAAAATAAAAGATCTCCAGTGACTCTAATAAACATGAAAGCTACATGCTTGGGAGTGAATGTCAACATATTAGCGTAGTCATCTCTCTACTCCCTCAAATGACTGATGGTGCTTGCAATAGTCTCTGACTGAATATGACACCTCTTTCCAACCACTTTTGTAGTTTGACTTGATGTCTAGCTCAGGTCAGGCTGTAGAATTACTTAGCACCTTTCATCTTGTTCTATCATTTTTGAGCTTTATTAAATAGGAATTTAAAAGAATTATAATTTAACATTCAGATGTTTGGAAAAGTGTCTTGAAATTGTGACTATGAACTATAGTCAGTGGTTATGCAGTTTTCACTTACACATAATCACAAGAAAAAAATATGGCATACCTTGCTACCTAGAAAATAGAAATCATTTTAGTCTTGTACTTGTTGACTATCACTTTATTTTGAATGCTTATTTTGTTTTGTAGCTCTCATCTTGAGATGTATTCATTTTTGCTTATACCCGAATGTTGAATATTTTTGAAGAGAAATGAATATATTCATTTCTTTGGCTAGTTTGTAAAAGATTCTTTAGAAATTCTTACTCTATACTAAGCACAGGGTGCTGAATTAGCATTCTCAGCTGGGCAGTAGCATAGTGAAAGAACTATAGTTCTGATTGAAGTAACCATAATAAGTGAGAAAATGAGCTCCAATGAATGGCTTAAATATTGTTTGTAGTTTGCAAATTAGATATATACAGGCATGAAAAATGTTTCTATACTTTCCTGCTACAATTATGCTCAGTTTGTTATAATATTTCCCTTAAATAAGAGGACTGAGACTCTCAAACCTGGTTTCTGATTTTGGCAAAATAAATTTTCAAATAACCTTGATTCTGGGACATACAATTCCAAATCAAAGCTATTTACAGTGTGATTTTTCAGGCTGAAATCCAAAATCAGGGCTATTTAGAATTTCATCATCCCAAAATATAAAATAAATAAATAAAAATGAGTTTTATTTTTTTCTTTTTGGAAACTTTTCTTTTAATTAAAAATTCCTAAATCTTTTTAGATAGCAAATAATAGATAGAAATATTTCATTAAAAGAGGAACAGAATCAGTCAGGGTCCTGATAAAAACAGACAGCACTCTCAACATGGGTAATTTGAGGCAATTTTAATAAAAAGATTTGTTACTAATATATGGGCAGGGTAGATGTTGGTGCCTGGTGTGGAGCGCTCCCATGCAAACACAGGAAGGAGTTTAACCAGAATATGGATAAGTAGAGAGCTGTATGGAGGGGTTTGTGTTGTTCATACTAGCCTATTATGAGAACACCAGGGAAATAAATATCCTATCACCTCCTCTGCCCTACTTCTTTTCTGGACTTATGGCTGAACTAAACTGGAGTCCAGAATTCAAAGACTCGATTCTCATTGGTTGGCCTTTTGGGCATACAGTGAGGATGGGAGGAGGGGAATTGTACACAGTGGATGTGTAGGACAAATGGAAGATATCTATGTGGCCTATAGTATAGGTCCTTCATTCTCCATCCCTATACTTCAACCAAGTAAGAAATCCATGTCCTCAGGCAGAGAACAGAGATCTTGCCAGCTAAATTATCATCATGACTATCTTCTTCCCCACCTAGTCGATATACCTTTTACACTGTTAGCTCCTCAGCAAGTAGGGCTGATGATGACTTCAGGACTTGAGTGATAAGGAGAATCACTTGGTTCTAATATACACATTCCTTGTCTTGAAGTGTAGTAGACACCCATTTGGTATCAATTACAATAGACAACAGAGTTGTCCCCTTCTCTGTCTGTTGGTTTGGTACTATAAGGCATTTGATATGGTCAAGGACAATCTAAGTTTCCATATCAGAAACTTGCCTAGTTCCCTGGGGAAAGCAATTCTCCCTTGGACAAAAGATAGTGAGATAAATGTCCATCAGGGGTCATTTAGTAACTAGGGCCTCTTTACCCCATGCATTGGTTCTAAACCTGACTGTGGAAGAAAGGCAGTGTTAAAGAATGTGCTGCCTCAGGCCTCCTTGATGGCGCAGTGGGTTAAGCAACGCATTATGAAGCAAACTGCAGCCACTGTAGCACTAGTTCGATCCCTGCTGCCGGCCAGGGAGGGGACCCACATGGCTCGGCAGACCTCTCCTGCTGTGCCCGCTGCTCCCTACAGCAGCATACTTCCATTGATCTGCCTGTTCTATTCCCTGCTGTCTGTGGTGAATCCTCTCACCTCCCCCCCACACCTCTGGCCTGTACCCCAGTGCTTGTATGCATAAATAAATAAATCTTTTTTTTTTTTTAAAAAAAGAATGTGCTGCCTCTATTAATGTAGTCCCTAGCTTAGCAGCATATTATCTGCCAACTGACATACTACCAACCTTCAGTTTCTGGAAGAAAAGGCTGGTGTTAAGAACAGAATTTCATTACAAATTTTTTTATCATAAAATATGCTCTTTGGATAGTAGGAATATGTGCAGGGTTACAGGATTATGAAAATAACATTCTATACATCTATAGATATTTGCACTGACAGAGGTGGAATAGGAAGGATGCATTTTTACCATGAACTTGTATCTGCCCCATGAAGTTGAAATACTATTCCTTCTATGATGAAAGGAGTTTGAGATTCCAACCTTCCCTAAAGTACCTAAGTGTTTCTCAGTGTCTAAGTGCTTCTCTTATGGCTTAATTTTGAGAACAGTGCTCTAGGGTAATAGTAGAGAGTTAGGTTCTGCACTTTTACCAAGTGTTACAGGTGACTTTCTCACAATCAGAAAATCTCTGCTGGGACAAGGCCAGGAAAGTTGCTGTGCTACAGCTCTTCACAGACTGTTGAGTTCAGCTTCAATTAGCCGACCTAGAGGAGGATTTACATCACCCAAATCTGCAGCAAGTGCAGATTTTATTGAACATAGCCTGCTCAAGACTATGTTTAATCCTCCTCCTCTAACACACTTAGTTTCTAGTCTTTTGACTGTTTCCCAATCTTCTGCCAACAGAGCCTAGCTTAATACTATACTTACTTATTTTTGTATATTTCTGTTTCCAGAAACCTAGTACTTTTTTGTCACATCTGTGTTGGAGTCTAACGATAATTATGAGTTATGGGCATGGGGGTACAGGTTGTGTTCCAAGGAGAATTGCCATCAGTTTGTGGGGACACTGGCATTAAGTGAAGGCAAGAATGATTTTTTAATACCATAGTGGTCAGACTCCTCTTTATGGGGAAATTAGGATATTTATCCACCAGCAAGAATTTCAAAAGAATTGGGAAGCTCAATCTCTCTATTTTGTCTCTTTTGGCCCAATGTTCCTGTCCCAAAACTGAGAACCTCACATTCCCAAGCTGAATGCTTGCCCTTGTGTGAAGTGACCCAGCAGGGTTGAAGATTCATTTGTAGATTATAATCAGACCTCTGGCTTGGTTCTCAGCTAGCTCTACCTTCTCCAAATGCCAGCAGATGAGAATCTATTTTAATTTGTCACTGAGACTTTCTGATTTCGACTCATATTTTCAGGTGCTCCCCATTTCTCTCGACTCTAGGTTTTTTCAGCTCTGTTGACTTTTGGGGTCAAATAATTACTTGTGTGGTGGCTATTTTCTGCACCGTAGGGTGTTTAGCAACATCCCTGATCTCTGTTTTCTGGGTTCTATTAGTAACTCCACCTCCAAGTTGTGACAATCAATGCTTCCCAGATAGTATCAAAAATTCCTAGGGGAACAAAATTGCTACCAATTGAATGATCAGAAAATAGCCACCTAATGCCCAAATCTTTTAATTCATGTTATCATTATAAAGATTAATTGTTAAAGAGAACTGACTTTCCAATAACCTGCTATTCATTTTATTCTACCTTAATTTTATTATCATGACCCCCCAGACACTCATGTCCCCTCTCCCTATGTCAAGGAGAGTAACCCAATAACAGAATCCCACGTGGAAGGGTCTGTTTGCTAGAACTATTTTCAGTACCAATTTCTGTATCAGTTAACATCCCAGCAGGAAACAGATGTTATACTCAGTTTGAGCAATTTCACAACACTTTAATCAAGGCACTATTTACATAGATGTGGGCAGAATGTAGGAAAACCAACAGGGAGAGTACCGTATGCTGAATTAGGATTGGGTTTGGGGGCTCCATTCCCAGCTCTATGCCTAGATAAATGAGAGGAGATGGGGAGAAAGAAGTAACCAGAATCTCAGAATCAAATTGCAGAGAGAAGGAGAGAGAGCAGGAGAGGAAATAGAGGGGGAAGGCAGTGGGAGCATTCTAATGTATGGGTGGGGTGTCTTCCAGAATCTCTCCTGTGGATAGGAAAATTGAACAATTGAACCTCTGCCCCCATCCTCTTTGCTACTTCCCTTTATCTTGGGGTTCCCTGTTAGTAGTCTCCTCTACCGACCTGGAAGGTCTGATTGATGCCCCTTGTTAACCATGCTCTTATATCACAGTGATAAATGTGCACTTCTGGGACACATAACAGGGTAGAGAAAGACAAAAACCATGTAGAGTAGCAAAAAGAAGACACAAAGCACAGAATTTGGGTTCCCAGCACTGGAAATAAGAAACACATTTGGGTGAATTATGAAAATCTTAGTCATAGAGCACTGTATAATAAATGCAGTAATGATTGTAAGAAAGTATACGGAGAAATAGCACAACTTGAAAAATGGCAGCAGAAAAACCCCAAATAAAATATTTTTTAAAGTGCATATATGTGTGTTTTGCTTCTCCTTCCTTACATTCTCTACATCTCTAGGGCAAAATTCCCATGTTGTTTGATTAAGATAAAAAAAAATGGTGATAATTGTTATGTAGCACCAAAATCTCTAAGGATTCACCACTGTATTGATTCTGCCCCTTGAAGTGGACCTACAATCCACCACTTCTCCACTGCCCTTGACTTTGCTGTCAAGGCCTTCTTTCTTCTGGATGATTGCAACATGTGATATTTCATATGTAGTTTTTTTTTAAATTTTAATTGTCTTCTTCATTGCTGTCAGTTTTCATTCTAAAACAAACCTGATAATACAATTTAATTGGTTAAATAATTTTCAATGTTTCTCTATTATCTCTACAATTTATAGTACTTGCGAAAACTTTAAGAGTCTGTCTCAATATATTTGGTCACTCTTATTTCCTGTAATTCTACACACCTATCCTTGGGGTTATATTAAGCAAAGCACCATTTTAAGAATCCTCATCATTTAACACCTCTATACTTGTATATGTTACTTATTCCATCTGAATAAGTCTCTCCTGCAAGTCCCACCCTCCAATACTAACTTCTGGACATGCTCCCCAGGGGAAAATTATAGTTTACTTTCACAAGTCAATTACATTTTCAACTTTCAAAACTTTTAAAACCCATTTTTGTTAAATTTTTCATAATATAGGATTTCTTCACTTGGGTGTTGCCACCATAGTTTTTTCAACACCAAAGTGCCCATACTCTTTTATCACATCAACTCTGCTCTTATCTCCCCTGTTCTCTCCTCTCCCCTCTCCCTGCCTCTCCCTCTTCCCTCCTGAGGGTCTCAGATCTACAGTATGCTTCAAGTGCCAGTCTTAGAGTTTGTCCAATCTTTTGCTTGCTTTATCTAGTTCCTCATATAAGTGAAATCATCTGGTATAATTTTCTTTTTCCTTCTGGCTCACTTCACTTAGAATAATCTCTTCCAGTTCTACCCATGTTGCTGAAATTACTTGAGTTTACCTTTTTTTGATTGGTGAGTAGAATTTCATTGTGTTTATATATCACATCTTCTTGAACCACTCATATCTTTTGGGGCATTTAGGTTGTTTCTGTATCTTCCCTATTTTAAATAGTCTTATTATAAGCATACAAGTGCAGGTTTCCTTTCTAATTAGAGTTTTTTTGTGCTCTTTGAATAAATACCTAGGAGTGGAGTTGCAGGGTCATATAGTAAATCCATTTTCAGTCTTTTTTCACATAAATTAGCATTTCCTCTTTGGAGAACTCTTTTTTTAGTTAGTCTTCCCTTTTTTTTTTTTTACTGGATTGTTTTTGTTGATTTATGTAAACTCTTGGTAGATCTTTGATATCAGTTTGTTATTGGTTGTATGGCGTGCAAATGTTTTCTCCCAATATGTGGGTTGTCTATTTATTTTGATTGCTCTCTCTCACTCTACAGAAGCATTTTAATTTGATGTAGTCACAGCTGTTTTTTTTTCTTTATTTGTATATATTTGACATCAGTTGTGGTCTCCATGGATTTTCCACCACCATTTCAACTGTCCACCATCACCTCAGTTTATTTTTCTCTTCATTTTCTTTGCTTCTGGAGATGAGTAATCTAAGATGTTTCTGAGATGTATGTTAAGGAATGTTGTTGTTATGTTTTCTTTTATGTATTTTATGGTTTCAGAGCTTGCATTCAAATCTTTTATTCATTTTGAGTTGTTTTTTGTCTATGTTGTGAGGTAGTAATTTAGTTTTATTCTTTTGCATGTAGTGGTCCAGTTTTCCCAGCACCATTTATTGAATATACTTTCCTTGTTCCAGTGCATATTCTTTGTTCCCTTGCGACAGATTAGTTGACTATATAGAGTGGCTTTATTTTTGGGTTTTCAATTTGATTCCATTATTTGTGTGTCTGTTTTTGTTATAAAAATCATGCTATTTTAATTAGCACAGCTTTGTAGCATAGTTTGGAGTCTGTGAGCAAATTCTTCCATTCTTTCCCTTTTTAGTTAGGAGAGCTTTGGCTATTTGAGGTTTTTTTGTAATTCCATATGAGTTTCAGCATTATTTGTTCTATTTCTTTGAAGAATGTCATTAAAATTATTGGAATTGCATTGGATTTCTAAATTGCTTTTGATAAGGTGGACATTTTGATAATGTTAATTCTTCTAATCCATAAGCGGGGAATAACTTTCCATTTTTTTTTATCTTCTATTTCTTTTAGCAATGTTTTGTAATTTTCTCTGTTAGGTATTTCACCTCATTTGTTAGGTTTAATCCCAGGTATTTATTTTTTTTAGTACAATTGTAAATGGTATGGTTTTCTTGATTTCTTCTTCAGACTGCATATAAGAGGGCTACTGATTTTTGTTTGTTGATTTTGTAACACACTACTGAACTGGTTTGTTTTAATTAATTTTTCTGTGTAGTTTTTAGGGTTCTTTATATTATCATAATATATAATGAGTATTTTTTCATATGTCTGCTGGCCATCTGCATGATACATGGTGTGAAAATATTTATTTTTCCTAAGGTGCTTCTAAAGTTTACATCATGGAGTATTTTGCCTATATTTTCTTACACATGCTTTATAGCTTCAGGTCTTACATCTTATAATTTATCTATTTTGAGTTGATTTTCATGCTTGGCATAAGATAATGGTCTAGTTTCATTCTCTTACATGCGGTGATCCAGTTTTCTCAGAACAATTTATAGAAAAGGCATTCATTGTTCCAGTGTAAATACATACTTTATTCCTTTCTCATTTATTAATTTTCCACCAATATGTGGTTTTATTTCTGGGCCTACAATTCTATTCCATTGGTCTGTGTCTGTTTCTGTTCCAGTAACATGTAACTTTTATTATTATGGCTTCATAGTATAGTTTGAAGTCTATACTATTCCTAAAATGGAAATTTTATACACCTATTTTCCCTTTTTTTTTTTATCAGGAGAGCTTTGGGTATTCAGGGTCTTTAATGTTTCCATATGACTATCAGTAATCTTTGTCTATTTCTTTGAAGAATGTCATTGGGTTTTTATTGGGATTGCCCTGAATCTATAAATTGTTTTGGATAAGATTGCCATTTTGATAATGTTGATTCCTCTTATCTATGAGAAGGGAATATCTTTCCATTTTGTTGTGTCTTCTTGTATGTATTTTAACATGTCTTATAGTCTTCCTTGTCTGTCTTTCACCTCATTTACTCTCAGACACTCATTTTTTCTTTTTCTTTCTTTATTTTTTTTTGTGATATTGCTAGTAAGATGACTTTCTTAATTTCTTTTTCTTCTAGTTCATTATTTGTATATATGAAGTCAACTGATATTTGTGTGTTGATTTTGTATCCAGTCACATTGCTGAACTAGTTTTTTGTTAGAGCTAATTTTCCATGGAGTCTCTGGGGTTGTCTATGTATATTGTAATATCATACCAATAAGAGAGGTTTACTTCTTTCTAAATTTGGATTCCTTTTATTGCTTTCTTTTGCCAATAGCTCTAGCTAATACTCCTAGTACTATGTTGAATAGAAGTGGTGAGAGTGGGTCTCCTCTTGTACAAGATCTTAGTGGAAAGACTTTCAGTTTTCACCACTGAGAATGATACTAGTTATAGTTTTGTCATATATGGCTTTTATTATGTTAATATACATTCCACTTTTCTCAGTTTCTTCAAGGGTTTTCTTCATAAATGGATACTGAATCTTACCAAATGCTTTCTCAGAATCTATTGATATTATCATGTAGTTTTTTCCTTCACTTTTTTTGATGTGGTATTTTACATTGACTGATTCTCATGTGTTGAACCATATTTGTGTAAGTGGTATAAATCCCATTTTTTTTATGTTGTGTAGTACTTCTAATGCATTTAATTCAGTTAATGTTGTGTTGTTGGGTTCAGCTTCTTAATACTTTATTGAAGATTTTTGTGCCAGTACTCATTAGTGAGACTGGTCTGTAGTTTTTTTTGTGTGTTGTCTCTGTTTGGTTTTGATATATTTGGAAATATTCCTTCACTCTTGATTATTTGAAGCAGTCTAAGCCACATAAAAATTAGTTCATCTATGAAAGCCCACTTATGAAGTTCTGCTGTCTGGTAGAATTTTTTATTTTTGAGAGTTTTAATTATTGTTTCAATTTATTTGCTGGTGATAGGTTTGTTCAGGTTTTCTACTTCTTCCTTTTTCAGTCTGGGATGATTGTATAATTCTAAGAATATGTCTTAGAATTCTTAGGTTGTTAAATTTGCTTGCACATAAATGTTTACACTAACCTGTTATCCTCTGAATTCCTGCAGTGTCTGTTGTAACTTCTGTTTCATATTTTATCTTATTTATTTCAGTTTTCTTACTTTTTAGCAAGCCTACCTACCTACCTAAAGATTTGTCTACTTTGTATTTCTCCGCCAAAGAACCCAGCTTTTAGTTCAATGATTTTTTTGGGACTTTTTTTTTTCTATTTCATTTAATTCTACTCTAATATTTATTATTATTATTATTTTTTGTTCCTGGCTTTTGAATTATTTTGTTTGTTTGTCTCTTTTGCTAGTTCCTTGAAATGAGTAACAAGTTTGTTTGTTTGTTTGGGTTCTTTCTAGTTTCTTAATGATGATCCATATTGCTGTATATTTCCTCCTTAGAGCTGCTTTTGCTATGTCCCTACATTCTGAAATGTTGTGTCCTCATTATCATTTGCCTTGAATTACTTTTTCATTTCTCCTTTGATTTCTTCATTAATTCAGTGGTTGTACAGTAGTATAATTTTCAGTCTCCAGGTTTTACTCTATTTTCTTGTTTTATCTTTGTAGTTTATTTGTTGTTCTGTTCCTTTAATATCAGAAAAGATTCTTGTCTTGATTTCAGTTCCCATGAATTTGTTGATGTTTGTCTTGTGATTCTAAACCTGGTCAAGCTTGGAGAATGGCCCATGTGCCCTTGAGAACAAAGTGTATTCAGCTTTTTTGGAATGTGAGGCCCTGTAAATATCTACTGGAACCATGTAATCTAGTTCTTTGTTTAAGGCAATATGTCCTTATTTTTCCTGTGTCATTGATTACATTGTTCATTGCTGAAAGTGGGATACTAAAGTCTGAAACCATATACGCATTTCCTCCTGTGTCTGTTTTCAGATTTGATAGTAGTTCTCTGATGTATTTTGGTGCTCCTCCCCTCCCTCCCCCTCCCTCCCCTCCTTCCCCCTCCCTCCCCTTCCCCCTTCTTTCCCCCTCCCTTTTTTCCCCTCCTTACTTCCCCCTCCCCCTTCTTCCCCCTCCTTCCCCCTCCCCCTTCTCCCTCCCTCCCTCCCTTCCTCCCTCCCTCTCTCCCCTCTCTCCCTTCCTCCCCTCCCCCCTTCCTCCCTTCCTTCCTTCTTTCTTTTAAATCATCTACATTTAGAGTAATTATTGACATATAAATATCAACCAATGCCATTCTGTTCCTAGTATTGTGATTATAGTAATTTCTTATAGTATTTCTTATGTTCGTTCCTCTCTTAGCTTTAGATCTTAATGCTTCCTTTGTTAATATTTCTTGAAGTGGGTGTTTAGTGGATGCAAACTTCCTAAGATTTTCTTTTCTGAGAAGGGTTCTTATCTCTCATATGAAAAGGACAGCTTTGCAGGATCAAGTGCTCTTGACTGACATTTTTGTTGTTGTTAGAGTATTTTAATATGTCACTCCATTCTCATCCTTAGTGTTTTTTCAGACATACTAGTTTAATAGGTGTTAGTCTAATAGGTGTCCCTTTATAGGTTCTTTATTTTTTGTCTTGCACTCTTGGGAGTTTTTCTCTTGTGTGTCTTGCTGTAATTTTCTTTTTATCTAAGTAGCTTGGTATACTTTTTGTTCCTTTTTTTCTATATTCATTTCTTTTTTCATGTTTGAGAAGTTCTCCATTATTTCCCTAATAGACTCAGTTCCCTTCTTTTTTTTCTCTCTTCTCTTTCTGGGACTCTCTGTTTCTTATATTACTTTTCCTCATGATGTCAGATAATTCTCAAAGTGTTTCTTTATTCTTTTTCCTTTGTTTGTCATCTCTCTTTTTATTTACCTACTTTTCATATTCCAAATCACTGATTTGTTCTTACATTTCATTTATTCTATTCCCATGATTTTGTCCTTAATTTTTTGCTTCTTCTTGCGATTCTGTTATATCTTGTTTAAGGTTTCAATTTCAATCTTCTATTTGTTGCTTATGTTTCTCATAGTATTCACTTGTTTTTGAGTTTTCCTTCTTTTTTAAGATTTAATCTTTTAAATTTATTTTTAAATATATAATTTATTACATCATCCTTCATATTTGTACAATGTATGTTTTCCCTGTGAAATTCCCACCACCAATTCACCCATGCACCACCAACACCATAGTCCTGTGTGCTTTTCCCACTCCTGTCTTGATCCCTGTCTCTCCTTCTTCCCTACAGACTGTCTCTTATCTATATTTGCCTGAGTGTCCTGATTTTTCCTTTATTATAGTTACTTTTTCTCCCTGTGATCCCTTATTTGGTTCCTCCACATTCCTCTTATAACCATTCAATAATTTTCTGTTTCTTTCTGGTTTATTTCACTAAGCATAATCCCTTCCAATTTCCATCCATGTTGCTGTGAATGGCATGAGTTTATCCATTTTTATTGCTGGGTAATAGTCCATTGTGTAAACATACCACATCTTTTTGATCTAGTCATCTATTTTGGGGCATTTGGGTTGTTTCCATAGCTTACCTATTGTAAATTGTGCTTCAATAAACATATGGGTGCAGGTGTCCTTTTGAATTAATGATTTTGTGTCCCTTGGATAGATCCTAGGAATGGAATTGATGAATCAGATGGAAGCTCCATTTTTAGTCATTTGAAGAACCTCCACACAACTATCCATAGTGGCTGGACTAGTCTGCATTCCCACTAGCAGTGTAGGAGAGTTCCTTTTTCTCCACATCCCTGACAAGATTTGTTGCTGCTAGTTTTTCCCAATGTTCCCTTTCTTTTGTTTTATTTATAATGGCTTTCTTTAATTCTATATCTGATAGGTATAAAAACTCTTCATGTTTTTATGGTTTGGTTCCAGGGTTTTATTTTACCTCTATGATATATTGTTCCCAGGAGGGCTTTTTGGTCATTTGTATTTTTCTTCTTCTCCATTGTTTTCTTTGGACTTGTTCTGCTGCAGTTAGGACTTTGGTTGAGTGAGATTATTCTCTCCTACTTCTCTGGGCATTAACTTTATGGCTAGCACAGCTACTTTTGTCCTATATGATCTGGGATTTTACTAGTGTCTACCCCAGAATACTTTTAGACTTTGTTCTGGTATCTGGGAGTGCTGGGGTGGAGGGCCTGGGTCAGAAGATTGAGTCAGTAGGCTCTGTCCAGGCCAAGGAGCAGTGACCCTGGCCATTTTTCTGGTGGCCAAGATGGCAGAGGGCTTCCGAATATCCCTGATATTGAGTGAGGACACCTGTGTGGTTTGGACTCAGGCATGATCTACTCCTTGCTGACCACTGTGTGGATGCACTTCCAGGTTTGGCTGGGGTATCAAGGTGAATGACTAGGACCTGTGTATTTTAGTCTGGAAATGTCTGGACCTGAAGTCTGAGGTGCTTACTGGGAGGTTGTTGAAGATTCCTGATGTAGAGTAAGACCTTGTGTGGCTGAACCTGGTGTAGAAATGCTCTTGAGGCCCTGGTTGATGAGTGCTGAATGGGATGTACTTTCTGGTTGTGGCAGGAGACCCATTATGAAGAGCTAGAATCTGCATTGCCTGGACTGCTCAACAAAAACACAAAGTATTTGGCATATTTAATGTTGAGAAGTAGAATTATGATACACTGAAATATTCAATACTGTTAACATAGGAAAATCTAATTAAAACAAGGTGTTGTCTTTTGCCTACTTGGTCACAGCATTATACTGTGCTGGTGGGATATCATAGGTTGGCCTCTCGTAATTTAATGATTGGTGAAATAGTAAGACATTTTTTAGATGGGAAAATAAAAGCCCAGAGCCAAACCACAATGACATGGTAGTGTTGCCAATCCATGTGTTAATCCAATGTTTGTTTTACGAATTTCCAGTTCTAATGATAAAAGCTTGATTATTAGTTATGATATTACTACTGCTATTATTGCAATTTCACTTTTCTTATCTTAGGTTATTTTTAATAGTATGTAATACATTTTTCATTCTTATAAAAAGATTCATGTATTTATGCATAGGGTACAGGCCAGATATGGGGGGTGAGAGGATTCATCAGAGACAGAATGAGAAACAGAACAGGCAGATCTACTGAAATACCATGCTAAAGGAGCAGCAGGGAAACAAGGGAGGTCTACTGCGCCATGTGGGTCCCCTCCCTGGCCAGGGATCAAACTAACTGCTGCAGTGTCTGCGGATGGCATCATAGCTTCATAGTGCTGAGACTTAACCACCTTGCACCACCAGGGAGGCATTACATTTTTCATTTTAATTAAATGTATTTTATTATGCATTTCTTTTAATATATACTAATCAGCTTCTAATAGTCATCAATGTTATTAAATTTAGTTACAATTTGTTCTTTTTACTATTGAATGATATCTCATTATCTGAAAGTATTACAGGTTATCTGTGTTCAGGTGATGAACACGGGTAATTTCTAGTTTTTCTGCTATCATAAAGAATGCTTCTATAAACATTTTTATACATGTTATATTGTGCACATATGTATGAGTTTGGGACTTTATAGAAGTAGAATAACTTAATAGCAAAAAATTAATAAATCTTAACTAAACATACTTATAAATACTTAGGTGTGGGCAAATATAGGGTTTGTGCTTGCAACCATGGCACAAAACTATAAAATAGATTTATGGTGTAATTTATTCTTTCAAAATATTAGGTAATGGACAAAATAACAACTGATTAAAAGTGAGAAATAATAGCTATTACATAAAAAAACATATTTCAGAGCATACATGTTCAAGATGGTACAATAGTCTTTCCAAGCTGTCTGTAACACTCTCCCTTTTTGACCACCAGTGATGAAGAGTTCATTTCAGCATTAGCTTTCAACGGGAACTTTCCAAAGTGCTTTACCCATATGATCTGCACAGTCCTTTTAACAATTCTATATGAAGAGTATTAATACACATATTTATAGCGTAATAAACCCAAACTCTGAATGCTGAAGGCCCTGCAACTGCTAAGTGGCATCACTGAGCGGCACCAGGTCCTATGCTTATAACCACAGCACAAGACTGGAGAAAAGAACTATGATTTAATTCACTGCAGTAAAATTATTGTTTCAAAGAATTAGAGAAACTTCTAATTTCCACTACTAGAACATGTTTATAAATCACAGTACACTATATTATGAAATACACAATCAGTAAAATAAAGTTTTGTGAGAATGGTCCATATTAAAAAAAAACAAAATAAAAAAATCCTCGAGACAACAAATGCTAACAAGGATAAAAATAAAAAGAAATCCTCTTACACTGCTGGTAGGAATACAAACTGTTCCCGCCAATATGGAAAGCTGTGTGGAGGATACTTAAAACACTGAAAATGGATGCACCATATGATCCAGTAATTCCACTCATGGAAATATACCCAAAGAACACAAAAACATATTAATTCAAAGGGAAACCTTCACTCCTATGTTTATTGCAGCACTATTTGCAATAGTCACAATATGGAAAGAAATTAAATGACCCAAAAGAGATGACTACACCAAGAAGATGTGGTACATATACACGATGGAATACTATTCAGAGTCCATGCACCAACATGGATGGAGCTGGAAGAGATTATAATAAGTAAAATAAATCAGAAGGAAAAAGAAAAACATTATCAGTTGCTCTCACTTATAGGGGAAATATAGGGGAATTGAACAAGGGATCAGGAAAAAGGCAAAACTTTCAGGCAAACCATAAGACTTAGGCATAGGGCAGGGAAGTGGGAGAGAGAGGCCTCAAAACAGGGAAGGGAAGAGCACAAGGGACTATGGTGATGGTTACAGTGCTGCTGTGGTGGGAGAATTGTGGAAGGTATACTTGAGAGGGGGAATCAAATAGTGTACAAAAATGAACAATGACATCAAATTTAAAAATTATAAAATTAAAAAGTAAGGTTTTAGAAATATTTCAATAATATTACTAGTGCTTATTATATAGTATTAAAAATGTACATAAAACATAATGCAAATGTAGGCACAAAATATAAATTAAATACAGTATCTTCTGGATTGTAGAGTGGAAGGTGTATTCTCTTATTCATTTCTATATTTTCTCAGCTGTAAATATGTTGCATGCATTATTTTTAAATATGAATGAAATTGATGGGGAAAATCTACATTCAATGCTTCTGAAGGTTTTAAGAAAATAATAGTTACATAAAGGAGAGTAAAGTGTCTCCTTGGTGGCACAAGAGGATGCCACACTGTGGGGTGTCCATAGCCACTGCAGCTCGACTTCGATCCCCAACCAGGGAGGGGACCCACATGGCACAGCAAACCTCTTCTGTCTCACCCCCTGCTCCCATTAGCAGTGTACTTCAATTGATCTGCCTGTTCTATTCCTCTGGCCTGTGCCCCAGTTCTTGTATGCATAAATAAATAAAATCTTTTAAAAATAAAAACTAAAAGAGTGTAGAGTGTTAGAGTACACTTGCCTGTGATTCTCTCACTTGCGTAGCTCCAGATACACTTAGAAGGCTTGCTGAACTACGACTATTGGATCACCAGTCCCAGAGAGATTGATCCAGTAGATTTTGGAAGAGCCAAATCTCTAAAGTGAACTTGGGGCTATTCATTGAGAATCACTTATTTTGGCGTACAGTTATAAAGTTATTTCACTACAATAAAATTTAAGACAAATATCATACCTTCCTCTCTGATATTTTCCTTCTCATATTATCCTATAGATTTTATGGCTTCCATTTCCTTCATCTATTTTCTACTTTGCTTCAATTACATATGTTCTCTAGTAAGTTCCTGAAGAGTGGATAGTTTTTCTTCCCACACCCTTCCTTATCCTCCCTTCTCTTCAAACCTGCTACTCCCTTTTCTCCCCCTCTTAATTCTTCCCATCATTCCTGGTTTTCTTGACACTTTCAGCTTTGAACTCATTCTATGTTTTTCTGACTCTGACTTACTACTGAAAAGTCAATTGCTCTAAAGAGTACCAACCTTTTGCAATGTAACCTGCCTTTCATTCTCGGAGGCTTTTAAGATCTGC
This sequence comes from Galemys pyrenaicus, assembly GCA_019455555.1. Taxonomy (NCBI): domain Eukaryota; kingdom Metazoa; phylum Chordata; class Mammalia; order Eulipotyphla; family Talpidae; genus Galemys; species Galemys pyrenaicus. The sequence continues at coordinate 1,794,464 of JAGFMF010011442.1, forward strand.
TCTTTATATTGATGTTCTAAAATTCCACAATCATGATCCTTCATATAGGTCCATTCTCATTAATTTTTCAATTTGGTCAACATCTATGCAAAACTGTTGAGATTTTTATCACAAGTACATTAAATTTAAGGATTAATTTGTGATGTATTGACATCTTTACAATTTTTAGGCTTTTCATCCATGAACACAGAATAATTTTCTCCCCATTTTATGGTCTTTTATATTTTGAAATAAATTGTTTAATAGCTTCCTCTTGAACAATTTTATATATCTTTTAGAGATATACTTAGGTATTTGGTATTCCTATATATTCCTTTTTTTTTCTATTGGGAATGTATCTGATTAAAAGTACATTATATAATTGGCTATTTCTGATACATAGATAAGCTATTGAAGTTTTGTTAATTGAATTTGTCTTCCCAAAGTTATTGGTTACTGGAAACTTATAATAATTTTTCTTCAGTATCTTTGATTTTTTAAATCAGGCTCATTATGTGTAATTATATGCATATTGTAATTTTGCTTCTTTCTTTATAACTGAAACCTCCCATTTATTTCCAGACCTTTTTGCTCATAACTAAACAATAGTTTCAGGTGTCCTTGAACTTTTCCTGATGTTAAAATGAGCAGTTCAACTATTCTAATATTAAGTGGGCTAATTGCTCTGGGGTGGAGGGTGGTCGTTGCATACATGATCCGGTTCAAAATTCACTTTGATTCCTAGTTTTATAAGTGATTTCTTTTTACCATAAATTAGTGTCATATGATTCAATGTTTGTTCAACATGTACTGCAGTAAAAGTATAATTTATCCTTATCATCTCTGTAATAAATAAATATTATTTTGGAAATTGAAGATGTTTAGGTGAGTTCTATATGGCTCCATATTAAAATTGAGTGTTTTTCTGTTTATGAGTTTTAAAATATCCAGCATAATCAGATTTTCAGTTTATGTTTTCATCATCTCAGGTTCTATTTCTGTTTGCACACGAGTGTTATACCATCATTGCTGATGTGTATTTGCAATATTGGAGTCTTCTAGATTCTGTTCAATTAAACAAGTCACCAGTGCATAACAAACAGCTTCCAATCACACAATATTACTCCTGCCTTGTTAAAATCTCATTTGTTATAAGAACTCTTAAAAACATGAGGTGCCTCTGAGGAAGAATTATTACCACTCATATTGCAAAAGGAAGCAATGCTCCTTATAAATCAATACCAGCAGGGATGGTCTTATTAAAAAGGGATCCACAGGTCAATTGTTAATTTCCAGTTGACAGCATAATTTATTAAAGCATTCCATAACCTTATAGGAGTTAGTGATTTTCAGAAAGAACAGGATAATTTTAGTTCTGATAGAAGCAATTGGCAATACAACAAAATACAAGGTCTCATATGTCATCTTGTTTTCAGATATTTTCCTTTTAAAACAGTTTTATGAGTTATAGCTGATGTAAAGAAATGCACATATTTAATGCCTACAATTTAATGTTTAGACCAATGCAAACATTTCCATTATCATACTCAAAGTGATAGACATATCCAACACTTTCCAAAGTTTCCTTACATTCTTTTGTTTTTTTGTTGTTTATGTTTGTGTTAAGAACACTTAAAATGAGCTCTTCTCTCTTAACAAATGTGGAATTGAGAAACTCAACAAGACCAAAAAGCCAGGATAAACCAAAGGGACCATGGGGGTGGAGGGGATGGGGGGAGGGCAAAGACGGGGATGAGGCCAGAGGGTGCACTGAGGTGATGGTGCACTGGTGAAATGGTGGTGGGTAGTCCCTGGGGACTACAAATGATGTCAAATATAATTAATAAAAAAAAGAATCAAAATATAAAAAAAACACAAAAACAAATGTGGAGTTGAATATTATGAATTGGTAACTACGGGCACTGTTTTGTAAAGCAAATCTCTAGAACTCATTCATCTTTTATAATCTTAATGTTATATCCATTGAACTCCTTATTTTCCTCACCCACCAACTTCTGGAAAACAGTATTGTGTTCTCTGCTTCTATGACATATTTATATAAATATTACATTTTTAATTTATATGTTTATTTATATAATTTGGTTTATACATTCTATTGTCAATGGTCACTAGTTGTTTCCATATCTTATCTATTGTGAAAATGCTGTCATGAACATGAGGATCCAAATATTTTTACAAGATACGTATTTCATTCCCTTTGTTTATATATGAAATAGAATTGCTGAATCACTTGATAGTTGCATTTTTAATTTTTAAAAAAACCACCATAATGTGTCCATAATTACTATATCTTTTCACATTTGTATTGTAAGTAGGTTCCAATTTCTCCATAATCTAATCAATACACTTTGATTTTTTTGTAATAATAGTAGTTCAAGCAGGTGTGAGGTGATACGTAATTGGTTTAAGCTTGGGTATTTCCCTGACAATTAATGATGGTGTGCATCATTCATATAAATGTTGGCCATTTTTATGTCTTGTGTTGAAAGATTTCTATTAAATTGCATTGCCTAATTTTTAATTGGGTTATCTACTTACCATTGAATTCTATGATTTCCATATATGTTTTGGACCTTAGCCATTCATTAAATATGTGGCATGTAAAATTTTTGTACTATTTTGTAGTTTGCTTTTTCATTTTATTGATTGCTTGCTTTGCTGTGGAGAAGCTTTTAAATTTGATGTCCCATTTGTCTATTTTTGCTTTTATTGACTGTGATTTTGGTGTCACACCAAAAAAAATTCATTGCTAAGACCAATGTCAAAATTCTTCTGTTTCCTTTTTCAACAGTTTTACAGATTCAGGGATCATATTTAAGTCCTTAGTCCGTCTTGAGTAGACTTCATGTATAACAAAGTAGGAATCACCTCTATCTTTTTGCATATGCATAACCAAATTTCCAACTCCATTTGCTGAAACTTACTGTTTCCCCATTGTGGGTTCATATCGTTCTTCAAGGTCAGACCAGCATATAGACCCCTCCAAAACTCTACTTCTCTCTGACCCAGCAGCTGCAAGATTACATAGCAAATGTACAGAAAACCAGAAGATCAAATATGCAAATATCCAGATATTCCACAACACCACCTTTCTGGAAAAGACAGAGTAATTTAATCTCTATATCTAAAGCAACAGCATGGACAGACAAAATCTCAAAATTATGGTGGTTTGAGACCTCAAGGTATATGAAACATAGAGAAATAAACTCTCCAAAATACAATCACAAAGGCTTGGAAGATTTTGTCTTTTTATTAAATAGAAATTTCAAAATTGTCATGATAAGAACTACAAAGAAGTGGAAGAATATGCTGAAAAATAATTCAGAATGATACAAAATAACTCTAAAAAGTTAATCAAAGAAGTATAACAAAATTCAGGAAAGCACTGAATGTCATAAGAAATGTTATGAATAAACAGAAAATATAAATTGAAGATATAATAGGTATACAGTGAAATTGCAGGATGTAAAACGACCATTAGGGGAGATAAGAAGTTCTGCAGAAAGCTATGGAAGCAGATTAGACCAAATAGACTATTAAATCAGTGACATTGAAAATAATAATTCACAACGAATACGTGTTGGAAGAGTAAAATATGTAGAAGAAAAATGAAGACATACTTTGAAATCTATCTTCTCCCATTAGGAAAATTAACACAAGAATAATAGGTATATCAGATGGGGAAGAGAGAAAGAGAAGGGAAGAGAGACTTGTCTAAAGTAATAGTAGATGAAAACTTCCCAAGCCTGGAGAAGGAAATAAACAAACCTATAAAGCTAAAAGAATACTGGGTTATCAAAATCTAATGAGACCTACAATAAGGCACATAGTTGTGAAACTACAAAGAGTTCAAAACAAAGAAAGAATATTGAAAGTTACTGGAAAAAAAAAGTAACATAAAAATACATCCAATAGGCTTACATTTGATGTTTCTAAGAAAATCCTGTAGGCACAGTGCTAATGGCTGATTTAGTCAAAATAATTTAAATATAAAAATCACCAGTCAAGAATACTATATTCTGCTAGTTTCTTTCAGATATGAGTGTGAAATAAAGACCTTCCCAGGCAAATAGAACTTGAAGGAATTTTCCAACCCTAAACCTCTCCCACCAGAAATGTTGAAAGAAGCTCTATTATTTTATCTGAAAGGGAGAAAATTCACAAAAACAGAAAAAGGAAATGGAATGAAAACACTAAAAACAAAATGAAGTAACAAATCTGTATTTATCATTTATCATCCCAAATATTAATGGGCTGACATTACATCAAACCAAAGACATAGAGTGACTTGTTCTATCAGAAAGTAATACCAAACTTTCTGCTAGCTCCAGGAAAATCTATTTCATATCCAAAGATAAAGATAAGCTCAAAGTAAATGATTAGTAAAGAGCCCTATATCCAAATGGGAATGCAGGAAAAAAATAATGAAAGTCTGGGGAAGACATAACCATATTAGATTAAAAAAAATTCCTAACTCAGAAAGATAGCAAAAGACAGAGGTGGAATTATATGATTAAGGGATCAACACATCAGGAAGATATAACACTCATTAATACATATGAACTGGATGAAGGAGCAACAAACATACAAGGTAACTATTATCAAATTTGAAAATACACATTGAAAGCAAAACAATAGTTGTTAGAGACTTCAAAATTACACTTCTACCAATAGATTATTGGGACAGAAAATCAATAAATAACCTTAAACAAAGATTTTGACCACATGGACTTAACAGGCAGTTATAGGGTGGTGATTTCCCCAAACTGAGTACCTTTTCTTCTCAAGTGCACGTGCATCAGTTTCCAGGATATACCACAGTTGGGTCATAAACAAATTGTCAAAAAATTCATGAAGACTAAGATGAAATCAAGTATTTCCTCTGATATCATTGAAATCAAACTAGAAATCAACCTCAGAAAGAAATTAGGAAAAATATCTAATATAGATGTAGACATCGAACAACACACTATTGAATGCTTATTAGGTTAATGAGGAAATTAAGGAAGAAACTAAAGAAAATCATACTTATAAACCAATGAAGAAAAATATGCAATCTACCAGAAGCTATGAGACAGGAGAAAAACATTACTAAGAAGGAAATATATAGAAACACAGATCCAGTCCAGACATAACAAGAGCTCAGCTAGATAATATTACCTCTCATCTTAAGAATTAGAAAAAGAAGAATAAGTAAAACCAAGAGCTAGTAAAAGAAAGAAAAATAACAAAAGTTAGAGTAGAAATAAATAAAAGTGAATTTTCAGTTTAAAATATCAAAGAATACAAAAACTGATTCTTTGAAAAAAAATAAATAAAATGGGTAAACTTCTAGGTATGCTCACAAAGCTAAAAAGGAGGAAAACTCTAAAAAATCATAAAATAAAGATAAGTTATAACAGATGTCTCATAAATACAGAAGATCATAAAACCAACTATGAACATCTATATTCCAGTAAATTTGATAAACGACATAACGGACAAATACTTAGATGTGCATTATCTTCTGAGAATGAATCAGGAAAATATAGAAAATCTAAAGAGACCAATTACAATTAAGGAAATCAAAAGTCTCCTAAGAAAAAAAGTCTGGTTTATCATATATAGCTTTTACCATGTTGAGGTATTGTCCCTCTATTCCAAGGATTTCGAGAACCTTTATCACAAATGGATGTTGGACTTTGTCAAATGCCTTTTCTGCATCAATTGATATGATCATATGGTTTTTGTTCTTTTTGTTGATATGTTGGATGACGTTGATTGATTTTTGGATATTGAACCATCCTTGAGCTTCTGGGATAAATTTCATTTGATCATGATGAGTTATCCTTATTATGCATTGCTGTATTCTGTTGGCTAGAATTTTGTTAAGGATTTTTGCATCTGTGTTCATTAGGGAAATTGATATGTAGTTCTCTTTTTTTGTGTTATCTTTGTTTGGTTTTGGTATTAGTGTAATATTGGCTTCATAGAACGTATTAGGTAGTATTCCTTCTTTCTCAGTTTCTTGAAAGAGTTTGTATAGGATGGGTACTAGTTCATTTATGAATGTTAGGTAGAATTCATTTGTGAATCCATCTGGTCCTGGGCTTTTGTTTCTGGGGAGTGCTTTGATTACTTCTTCAATTTCTCCTTGATAATGGTCTGTTTAAGTGTTCTATTTCTTTTTATTTCTTCTTTGTTTATCTTTGGATGGTTATATATTTCTAAAAACTTGTCCAAAGAACACAAAAACACTGATCCGAAAGAGCACCTGTACTCCTATGTTTATTGCAGCACTATTTGTAATTGCTAAGACCTGGAAACAACCCAAATGCCCAAAAGTAGATGACTGGATCAAGAAGATGTGATACGTATACACAATGGAATATTATTCAGCAATCAAAAATGGGAAACTAGGGACATTTATAGAAACATGGATGGAACTAGAAGGAATTATACTCAGTGAAACAAGTCAGAAGGCAAGAGGAAAATATTGGATGGCTTCACTATTAGGAGGAATATGAAAGAGCAACAACTACAACAAAGAATAATCTCAAGGATTTGGGCAATTAGAACCAAAAGCAAACAAAAACTCAACAAGATCAAAAAGCCAAGATAAACCAAAGGGACCATGGGGGGAAGGGGAAGAAGGGGAGGGCAAAGACAGGGATGAGGGCAGAAAGAGCACAAGGGACTGAGGTGATGGTGCACAGGTGGAATGGTGGTGGGTACTCCCTGGGGGGAAAAAATGATGTCAAATATAATTAATATAAAAAAAATAAACAGTTAAAATAAAAAAAAAGTCTGAGACCAGATGACTTTAATTGTCATTTCTACTAAACCTTCAAAGAAAAACTAACATTTATCCTTTTCAAGCTCTTTCATAAAAGAGAAAATAGCACTCTCCCAAACACATATTATGAAGCTAAAATAATTTTTATACTAAAATCAGATAAAGATATCACAACAAGAGAAAATTATACATCAATAACTTTGTTGAACAGAGATGCAAAAATTTGCAACAAAATCTTAACTGAGTTCAGCAACACATTAGAAGGATCAAACATCATGATGAAGTACAATTTATTCTAGAATCCCAAGGATAGTTTAACCCGCATAATTCACCACATCAACAAAAGGAAAGATAAAAAAGAATTGTATGATAATATCAAGTGAAAAAGGAGAAGCATTTGATAAGATTCAGTGACCATTTATGATAAATATCTCAAAAATGTTCAGAAAGTACATAACTCAACGTTATAAATGTTATATGTATGACAAACCACAGCTAACATACACAATGGTGAGAAACTACTTTCATCATTACTATTCAATGTAGTATAAGAATTCCTACTATAACAATTAGGCAAGTAAAGATATAAAAAGAATCCAAATTGGGAAAGAAGAAATAAAACTATTACTATATAAGATGACATGATAACCCTTAAAAACCCTTAGAAATCTACAGAAAAACAAATTGAAACATATGTTAGTAAAATGGCAGTCTACAAAATCATTTCATAAAAGTAAGTTGCATGCTTATATGTCCACAATGAGCTAGAATAGAAAGAAATCAAGAAAACTGTCCCATTTACAGTTGCATGAAAGCGAATGCCGCACAGTAAGTTTAATAAAGGAGGTAAAGGACAATGAAAACTATATGAATATTGCTAAAAGAAGTCCAAGAAAACACAAAGAAATGGAAAGATATTCCTTGATCATGGATTGCAATAACTGGTATTGTTAAAATGATTATCTTAACCCAAGCTATATACAGATTCAATGCAATCACTATCAAAATTTCAATCATATTCTTCAAAGGAATAGAACAAACTGGGAATTATATAAAGCCACAAAAGACTGAATAGCCAAATCAGCACTGACAAAGAGAAGAATGTTGTCATTGCATTCTCAGACTTCAACCTATATTACCAAATAATAATAACCAAGACAATAAGCTACTGGAATAAAAATAGACACACAGACCAGTGATTTTGAATTGAAAGCCCAGAAATAAATCTACACTTATATGGACAGCTAATCTATGACAGAGGAGTCAAGGGTAGGCAATAGAGAAAGGAAATTCTTTTCAGTAAATCTTGTTTGGAAAACTGGATAGCTACATGTAAAAGAGAGAAACTAACCCACTATCTCCAACCATTTTTAACTAAAAAGGAATGAAAGACTTGGATGTAAGACATGAAACCATAAAATGCATAGAGAAAACACAGGCAAAACACTCAATGACATGGGTTCTAATGAGGTATTTGTTGTTTGTCTCAAATGACAAAAGGAACAAAAAAGATAAAGACAATGGGTATATGTAAAACGAAAAAAAAAATCTGCACAGTGAAAGAAACTATCATTAAAACAAAAAGACATATTTTCTGAATGGCAAAAAATATATGCACATTGTTTATTTTAGAAGGGGCTGATAGCTAAAATCTACAATTTATTCTTACAACTCAACAAATAGAAAAAAAATCAAAAAAAGAAAAAGGTCAGAAGCGCTAAATAGACAGTGCTCAGAAGATATATAGATGACCAATCAGTACATGAAAAATGCTCATCATTACTTGTTATCAGGGAAATACAAATGGAAACTGTGAGAAAGGCACATATCAAAAAGACTAGAAACAACAAATGTTGGTTGGGATGTGGAGGAAAAAGAACCTGGATACACTGCACATGGGAATATAAACTGGTCAAATCTTCATGGAGAATAGGATGAGGTTTCTCTAAGTATCAAAGGTAGGTATAACATATTACACAGGAATTTCAGTCATGGAGATCTTCCCAATGAATGCAAAATGCTAATTTGAAAAGATATATGTACTCTTATGTTCATTGCAGCACTCTTTACAACTTACGAAAACAACATAGTGTACAAAGACAGATGAGCTGATTAGGAACATAGTACATATATGTGTGTGTATACTATATATAGTATATAAAGTGTATATACATATATAGTATATATACAGACATATGTATGTACTATAGTATACCTATAATGATATACTACTCAGACATAAAAAAATATGAAATTTTACCTTTGTGACAATAGGGCATGGAACTGGAAACATCATGCTAAGTAGAATGAATAAGTCAGAAGGAGAACAACAAATATTGATTGATATTTGAATCAACTTTGTAACATCTTATCACTGAAACAACATACAGATTTTAGGTAAATAAAATCCATTTTGATTTGATTACACAATCATATGGATGGTATCTTTCCTATTATACATGTTCATTCCTATTGTTCACATCTGTGTAGATGTGTGTAATTTTCATTTTTTGTTAATAAGTGAATGATCTTTCTTTGACCTTTTGATCAAGGGATCACGGGGGTGGGCAGAGGGAGGGGAGGGCAAAGACCGGGATGAGATCATAAAGAGCACAAGGGACTGAGGTGATGGTGCACGGGTGAAATGGTGGTGGGAACCCCCTGGAGACTACAAATGATGTCAAATACAATTAAATAAATCTAATAAAAAAATGATCTTTACATTAGTGAAGTAGCAGATTGTTGGCATTTTTTGTAATTATAAATTCTAAGTTGAAAATTTTAATATCTTTAATTAGCTCAACACATGGCAGATATTTTTGTTTAAAACATATATTATTGTTGTTGTAAATATAGCATATGTGTTATAAGGAAAAGTCTGAATAGAATGACATTTAAAATTCTGACTGTACCATAAACTTTCTCAGACACTGTGTAGTTTACAAATGTTATTTAATCTCATTGAACTTGTTTTCTTATTCAAAAAAATGGAAATAACAGTACTTAGTTCATATATTCATGTGAATGAAATAAATTAATATATATAAATATATTAACAATGTGCTTAACACTTTGAAGACAATAGCCATCATCACATTTTCATAAAATTCTATATTTTTATTATTTTTTATGTGATGTTACAAACACTTAAAGTCATTTTACATGTAAAAATAAAGAGGTCAATTATAAGGGAGCAGCAAGAGCAATGGTGGTATACTCTGGGAGCTTTAGTAGTGGGACCACTATGGTAATAACATATGAAGGGGGATCATATACTCTCCAAAATACAAAAATGTAAACCAACACTCTTTCAATTAAAAAAAAAACACAGGAAGAAAATATTTAATTTTATAACAATTGAATTGATAGTTTATTTTTTCTCATGTTTTTTAGACTATACTATCAGAAGTGGTTAGAAATAATTTAAAACTATATTTTACAACATTTATTTTAAAATAGCTAGTAATGCATACATCTGATTCATATTTGTGATCAACATAAACCTTCCTAATATATCTCACTGTTTTTGGTTCATTTGCTTTTGAATTTATTCATACATGACTTTTCTTTGTGCAAAAACTGAACTAATAGAGCTCCATCAAGGTCTGCTTTCCATGCTCAAGAGTATTTGGATTAATTTTAGCCCTCTGACATCCACCTGGTCCTTTGTGAATTCTCATCTCCAGTCTGCATCTGCTGAACAAGCAGAATCTCAGAGTACATGTCCAGAAACTAAACTGTTTCTGCTGCATTGAAATGCAGTCATCCTAACTACTACCTGCTTTATAGATTGACAATGAAGAGATGGTGGCAGAGACAGACACCTACAGTTCCAATTTCTTCTCTGGTTAGGGGAGCAGAGATTCTCCCACCATACAACTGTCCACAGCTCTGAGAAAGACCTGTATTGCCATGTGAGTGTGACTGTTAAGGGTAGATGTAAATACAGCTTTGTGATGTAATAGTCATAAAATCCTTACAAAATCTGGCACTACACTGTCAATCTCAGCCTTTAAAAATACAATGAGTTATTATCAGTCTTTGTAGGCATAATTTTGGAACTTTATAATGAGACCAGTTTAATCTAGACAAAATTCATTTTCTTAAAATTCTAAGGCATTGGTAGTCATAGGAAAAATATAGATAAGAAATCTTAAATATCAATCTTTTGCAACTTTGGTAGCTATTCCAATATCTTAAAGTCTCTTTCAGAAATAAGTTATTTGTAACCACTTCTGATAGTGTGGTCTAAAAGAATTAGCTTAATTGCATTGGCTTGCAATATGATTTAGAGAAATAGGCTCATAACTCCTCAGATGTGTATTACCACATCACGCCCACCACCGAAGCACTCACAGTCCTTTCCCATACACCAAGGGACTGCCTTCTACATTTGCTCCCTTCCCCCTCTATAATAGTAAACTCAATTCTGCAGTCATATTTCTAGGGCTTGTTCTAGTTTATACTTGTCATCTTCTTTGTTTTGTTTCTTTACTTTCCACATTATTCAAAAAATTATATATAGATATAAAATCCAGTAATTCCACTCCTTGGTATTTATCCACAGTGTAAAAATACTAATTTGAAGGGATCTATACACCCCTATGCTCACTGCAGCACTGTTTACAATAGTCAAATTATAGAGTCAAACTAAGAGCCTAAAGATAGAGGAATGGATTAGAAAAACAAGGAACAAACACACAATTGAATACGACCCATCTATAAAAAAGATAAAGTCTTGTAATTTGTGGCAATATGGGTGGAACTGTAGAGTATAATGCTTAAGCAAAAAAGTTGAAAGAAAAATATGAGTACTGGATGGTATCACTTATATGTAGACTATAGATAAAAAAAAAAAAAGCTGTAGAGGATTATACTAAGTGAAATAAACCAGAAAGAGAAGGATAAAGACTATTTAACTACTATGGATAGATTTAAAAGTCCATTAAGTTAGAGTTTATATTTATTTTATATTTCCAATTATGTTTATTGAGGTAATGATGTAGTTGTTGAAGGATGATATGATCAGACTTTCACAAATGTATGTTTTCACTCCATACCCACCATGGATATCCTGATAATTATCCACTATGCTCCATTGGACTCCCTCCCTCTTCTGTTTACCTCAGGTTTGTAGTCATATCTGAAGGGTTTGTTATTTGTTTATCTTTCCATTTTTTTTAAATCTTCTATTTACTTTTAGAAGTGTCATAGTTTTTGTTGTATAGGTTCTCCACCCACCTTTAAAGGATACTTTAATCAGAGATTTGGAAGGTGTGAATAAGACATCACTTTAACCCAAACCTAAATTCAGTCCCTAGCAGGGGCATATAGGAACATCAAATTCATCAATTTTGTTTCATAGCTGGGGAAAACATTAAGCATGAAATTCTTTCAGTATATTCAGTAAGAGGTTGAGTTTGGTATTTTTAAACACAATGTTCTCCAGCTGTCTTCTGTGTGAAAATAATAAAATGACACTTTTAATTTTTTATTAGGTCTTCAGAAACTTCCTCACATACATTATCTCATTTGCTTCTTGCAGCAGTCAAGTGAGTTAGGTAAGACATGACTCATAATTTCCTCTGACAGATGAGGAAATTGGGGATCAGGAAGGTTAAGTGGCTCATTGCAGACTAGTTCTCTGTGAAAGCATTATTTTGTAGAAAGGAACATGATATAGGAGAAAAGACACCAGAACAGGAAATAGTGCATCATAGAGGGTTGTCTTTTCTACCATCAGTACTATTTTGGGCATGTCCTTAAATTTCCTGAGACCTATATCTGCAAATGAGACATTCAAAATGAAAAACACCAAGTAACAATAGCACCTGATGTCCAACCCTGGCTTTAGATAATGAGTATGATGAGCTGAGAGTGGGTAAAATAAATGAAGATTGGAACAGGACAATGCAGAAGAAAAAGTGATAGCACAGCTAGGGGAAAAAATGGTTAAAATAATGTAGAAAGGCAATTTGTATTATTTGTTTTTATTTTCTTTGTTGACTATTCCTTTGAGTGATAATGGATAAAATTTAGTGGTGAGGAACTTGCAGATGTCATTGCCTTGGACATTGTGACCCTTTCCCACATTACTTGCCACTTCTCAGAAGGAATAGGATGGGTAGGTATATTTAGAAAGGTTTTGAGATGTGTAACCTCAATGCATGAGTGATTTCTTATGAATTTTAGTGTATGAGCATATAGTAAATAATGTTTTGGCTGGACCAGAAGGTGTCTGGGAAGAATTGATGAAATACGGGGTTGAGAGTATGAATGGGTTCAGCAAATCAGAGTTACTGAAAAGTTTTGAGAAAAGCCATACCATTCTTTGTGTGTATTTGTTTGTTTTCAACTGGTTTCAATAAATCTAGTAACATTAAAATTGCAAACTATTTGCAATACAGGATTTGTATATAATTTTAAATGTGTATATCCCTTACTTTATTAGATGTTTACAGTAAATACATGGCTACCATGAAACTATATAGACCTATATATGCAACATTTGCATTCTCTTCTGTATGCTGTGGGTAGAAAGTTTTGTGATATCAGTTCTTACTTCAAAGTCCAATTTTGCTTCAGAATCTAATTTTGTTGAGAGTTTTGCTTTGTCATCAATGTTGTTATCTCTCCTATTTCTCATACTATCTAGGACATTAGTATTTTATATTTAGAAGTTTGATTGAATTTCTTCCAATAATGATTTAAGAGTGGTCTCCAGGACTATGTTTATTGTTGTTCAATGTCAAGAGCATAGCTCTACCTTTGTCATTTTGTTCTACAAATTTATCTCCCGATAACCAAACATAAATTCTTCTCAAAATTATACGGAGAAGGAAGGTTAAATTAATATGTAATGGAAAGCATAATGTTTTTGCAGTTGGGTAATTTTAGAAGCTTATAGAAATCACCTTCATATACAACCCCAATGCACAGATAATAAAATGCATGACTACATCAAAACAAATATTTAAGTGATATCCTAGTATTGACCATTCCAATCATTCTGGAAACTGTTCTGCTTTATGTAAGGAATATGAAAATATGTAAAATTGTCACAAATTTAAAAATGAAATTAAGTTCTTATAATAAAAATTAAGGCATTCTTGTCTTAATATATCAAAATATTTTAGATAAGTTAGTCTTATCCATAACTGCCATTGAAGTAATACATACAGTAAATAGATGATTTAAGAAAAATCTGCAGGAGGTAAAGAAATAAGCTGTTTCAAGGAAACCAATGTTTTTTTCTCCCTAATCCTGGAACGTTTGAAGTATAAGTAAAATACAGATGAGTTTTTTTTATTTTTATGATTTTTCAGAGTTCCTGTGCTGTAAAAGGATGTGAAGCTTGCATAGAGTTAGAACACTCAGGGCCTATAGAGCTTGGAAAATGGACCTAGATATTTTCATTAATAAGATGTCAAATATATATAAATAAAAAAGTTAATAAAAAAAGGAAAAAAATTATATGAAAGAGCTAAAGGTTGAAAAAAATAACCTAATCAATGAATCTTCATATTTTTATTACCTTATATTGCTCATTTCTTTCTTTTCTCTTTTTTAATGTATGCATATTACATTTCTACTTTAGGCTAGAATCGACAATGCTTTGGGTAATAGAGGCACAACTCATAGAAACATATGAAGTGCACCACTAGCTTCTACCTAAAGATCTATAATTCAGATTTTCTCACCTTTGAATTTGAAATGCAGGCAGAATGAAATCTTATAGTAAAGGAATTCCTAACTACACATAATGTTGAAAATAATAAGGTGACAAGTGTCAAGGGGTCTTTGTATTATAGTTTCCTTTGCATAATTATCTTCAAAATTTTAAGAAGTATAAGATTTCAAAATTTCATGGTATAAGGTATATTTTGCATCTTGGCAAAGATTTAGTTATTGTTTGGCTTGAATTTCCATTCAATGTAGTTATCATATAATTTAATTCATAACATTGGCATGATATTTTAAAAGCATAAGGGTTACTGGGGAGTGATGGTTACAAACTTGTCAAAATCCTTGACCTAAACCAGATTGAACTGGTCTGCAGTTTGTTTTGAAATATGGTAAATTGTGTACTGGATTTTAAAGCATCCCAGTTACCTATTTCTTTTAAATTAATAGAATTTATATTAAGGACAATTTTAGTTTTAAAGAAAATTGTGCAGTTGGTTCAAAAACTAAGACATACTTTTTCTTCCTACTATTCATTTTCCTTAACATATTTCATTAATATGGTACATTTGTAATGATGTTATATAGATAATTTATTAACTAAAGTCATTAGCTTATACTATAGATCATTTTCTTTATGCTCCCAGTTCTATGGGTTTTAATAAATGTACAGTGTCATTTAACCATCATTGTCATATCATAGTGAATAGTTTCACTGCCTTAATTTTCCCATTCACACACATCTTTTTCTCAAGTCCCTGGCTACCACTGATCTTTTACTGTCTCCATGTTTTGTCTTTTCTGAATATAATATAGTTTGAATTATGTAGTATGTAGTCTTTTTCTTTCATATAGTATTATGAATCTAAATTTCCTTCATATCTTCATATGGACTGGTTACTCATTTATTTTTTCCATATTTTTTCTTTATTTATATATATTTGATATCAGTTGTAGTCCCCAAGGAATTCCCATCACTATTTCACCAGCGCATTATCACCTCAGTCTGTTGTGTTCCTTCTGCCTTCACCCAAAACCAACAACAACAAATGTTGGCAAGAATGTGGAGAAAAAGGAACTCTACTACACTGCTGGTGGGAATGCAAGTTAATCCAATCACTATGGAAAAACCATGTGAAGGTTCCTCAGTCTACTAAAAATAGAGCTACTCATTTATTTTTAT
This sequence comes from Galemys pyrenaicus, assembly GCA_019455555.1. Taxonomy (NCBI): domain Eukaryota; kingdom Metazoa; phylum Chordata; class Mammalia; order Eulipotyphla; family Talpidae; genus Galemys; species Galemys pyrenaicus. The sequence goes on from JAGFMF010011442.1 coordinate 1,810,105, forward strand.
CACTGAATTATATTCTGTCAAATGAATGTACCATAGTTGTTTACCCATTCACTTTAGTTTGTTTGTATTTATTCTCTTGTCTTTTTTTATTGAAATATCATTGTTTTACATTCTTATTAGTGTTTTGTGAACAGACATTATTGAAATTCATATAGAAACATAAAACATTTCAAATAGCCAAAACAATCCTGACAAAAAAAAAGGTGGGAAATGGTGGTATTACATGACCACAAAACAACGTGGTACTGGAACAAAACAGTCATATAAATCAATGAAATAGAATTTATAGTGCAGATATAAATCCATGAATATATGGGCAGTTAATATATGACAATGGAGAGAAGAATGTAAGTTCTAACAAGGGAAGTGTCTTAAAAAAAATAGGACTGGGAAAATTGGACTTATGCATCCAAAAGAATGAAATTAGACCACTATATCACACAGTATATCACACAAAAAATCAACTCAAAATGGATAGAAGATTTGAAAGTAACCAGAACTATAAAGTACATACAGGAAAAAAAAAAAGCAAAACACTCCATGCCCTAAGGTCCATTCACTTTCTAAAGTACATATTGGTTACATTCTGTTTTAGGCAACCACAGATAATGCTGCTATTAAATATTTATGTACTGGGTTTTGTATGACCATAAATTTTCATTCAATTTGGGTACTTAGAGATATAATAGATGGATCATATAAGATTGTATTTAACTTTGTATGAAACTGCCAAATTTTCTTTTAAAGTGGCAGTACCATTTTGCATTTCAATGAGTTATTAATGAGAGTTTCTGTTGTTCTATATCCTCAACAGCATTGGGTGTTGTCAGTGTTTTGGATTTTAGGTATTCTAGCAAGTATGTAGTGGTGAATCATCAATTTAATTTAAATTCTTCAGTAACATATGGTGTTGAACTTTTTTCATATGCTTAATGACCATCAGTACATTTTATTTGGTGAAGTGTACGTTCAAGTCTTTTATTCATTTTTAAAATTGGCGTTTTCTTATATATTTATTAAATGTTAAGAGATTTTGTATATTTGGTTACAAGTGCTTTGCCAGATGTGCTTTACAAATAATTTCTCCTTGTCTGTGGTTTATCTTTATATTCTTTGAACTGTACTTTTCATCTAAATAAGTTTTTAATTTTGATAAAATTCAGTTTACTGATTTTTCTTTCATGGAGAATGTTTTTCATATTTTATCTAAAAATTATTATATATGAATTTTCTAGTCATCTAGATTTTCTCCTATGCTTTCTTCTAGGAATTTTATAAATTTAGGATTTATAAATGCTTTTCAGTGAATTTTTGAATTCACTGAATTTTTGCCTTTATTTGTTGTTTTGTGGATGAATGTTCACATGTTACAGACCATTTATTGAAAGAAAAATCATCTGGTAGAGTTGTTGTATTCATTCATTTTCATTTATATAGTAAATATGTTACTAGTTCAACTGACTTCGCTGTGTCGCCCAACACAAGATCCATATAAGTATGACTGCTTGTTTGTCAAATATCATTAGTATATCTCTGTGAGTTCATTTCTGGGCTCTTAATTTTATTCCATCTTTCTATCTGCCTTTTAATTTTCCAGTAACACGCTGTTATTATAGTTTTATACAGCATCTTGGAAGAAGGCATTGCTAGTCTTCCACTTTGTTCTTCAGTACCATATTTACTTGACTTGTTTTTCTCCCCTACATGTAGCTTAATTACTATCAAAAGATGAACCTCATGCTGATGACACAGAAATGGAAATATGGGCTTTTCTATGAAATGACCTTTCTATAAAGAGTAGCATAGGAAGAAACATTTACTTTTCATCTGATATACCCAGAACCTGAGCAAGTTATTCTTGGAGGCTTGGAGGAAAACAGTTTAAAGTGATGGCCTAAGACTTGTTCACTGCCAGGTGCTTAATTCTTTGGCAGTATGGTTTATTATGCAAGTTCTTGCATATTTTGGTAACTCATAACTAAATGCAATTTTTGCTACAAAGTGGTTTCAAAATGTCTTATATTTTCTGGCAATAAAAAATGACACAGTAGTGACATTGGACAAAAGCTGAACAAACAAGTAATTCAGGTCGGAAAGAAATATCTCTCTGTAAAAAATTTAACTTTAAAAGTTAAAAAGTGTGCCTCCCTGGTGGTACAGTGGGTTGAGTGCAGCTCTGTGATGCATCCGTGGCATAGAGCGCCAGTTCGTTCCCAGGCCAGGGAGAGAACCTACATGGCGCAACCGACCTTTCCTGACCCACCCGCTGCTCCCCTCAATGGTGTATTTCAGTAGATCTTCCTGTTCTGTTCCCCACTCTGTCTCTGGTGAATTCTCTCATCCCAATCCTCCCCCCCGCCCCCCGTGCTTCTGGCCTGTATCCCAGTTCTTGTATGCATACATAAACAAATAAAATCTTTAAAAAATTATTTTACTAACAGGTTTTATATTTCTATGTATTTTATCTATTGACTACTTTCCTTTATAGTTGTTTCTTTTTTAAAAAAGAGTTTTCCTTTATAGTTGTTTTTTTTTTTTAAAGACTTACTTGTTTATGCATATAAGAACTGGGGTGTAGGCCAGAGGTTTGGGGGTGAGAGGATTCACCAGAAACAGAGTGGGGAACAGAACAGGTGGACTGACTGAAATACACTGCTGAGGGGAGCAGTGGGAGAGACAGGAGAGGTCTGCTATACCATGTGGGTTAGCTCCCAGGCCAGAGATCAAGCTCATGTTGCAGTGTCTAGTGATAGCTTGACAGCACTGTGTCCATAAACCCTCTACCACCTTGGAGTCCCCTATACTTGTTTATTTCTAATGTATTATGATTAGTTTAAAACCAATTTTTGTTTGCTTTTTTCCATTTAATTACCTAATCTTTCTAGACTATTCATAGATTCATGGTGAACAGTGACAATGCATTCACCTTTTGATCAAATCATCATTATTGATTGTGTAATTCTAGTTTAACATTTGTTCATTTATATGAATGAACAGAATGAATGAAACAGTGCAAAGACACTTAAAACAAAGCATAAAACTGCTAAAGCAGAGTCACAGGTTGGTTTGGGGATAGGTCACTGTCAATGGGTTCTCACCAATGCACATAATTGGAAGACATTCAGACTCAGGGTACAACAACAGAGTTTATTTAATACACAGGACACTGGGGAATAAGAAAGAGAGGTTAAAGCTACAAATGGATGACTATCTAACCCCAGATAATGTCCCACAGTGTCCAGAAGTCCCAAACAAAGTTCTTCTGTGGTAGATGAAGGGGTACTGCAGCAGTCCAAAGCAACAACCTGAAGGCTGGGGGACACAGACCAGACTGTAAGGGAGTTGACAGTTCTAGGAGGCAGTGCCAGAGAACCAGAGGTCACAGTCAGCTTTTTGAGACACTGAGCCAAGCCTGACAGTGCTACTTGCAGGCCATGTCAGTGGCAGGACTGGAAGCAGTTGTAGTGGCCAGATCTTTGCAAGAGTCTTTGGAGATGTACAGGCCAGGAGCTCAGGAAGTCATCTAGAAATCTTTGGAGATCCACTGAATCCCGTGGAAGTCGATGCTTTTCTCTTCAGCAGCTGGATGTCGAATCCTTTTACTTTGAAGGTGGTCTAAAGAATGCTTTCTCTTTGAAAGCTGGCTGTGGCTGACTTTGGTGTCTATCTGCTGAATCCTTCTTTCTTCAGAAATCAAGAATGGGATCCATTTTTCTTCCGCTTTGAAGCAGAATGAATAAAGCTGATTCTTCTTTTGCCTTAACTCCCCTTCAAGGTCCCCAGCCTGCAAACCTGATTGGACCATTTTCAATCCTAAGCATCTGATTAGGATTGAAAAATCTGTTTATCACTGCTTTACTCATTTCCATTTTTCAATCCAAATAACTAACTGATGAACTGAGTTTGAAACTGACTGGTCCATTTAGCTCACATGTGATTGGTACATTTAGCTTGCACTTGATGTATTTAGAACTAGATATAAAAGGGAGATAGGACTGCTTAGACCATCTTGCACTCAGGTCATGGCACTTATTGGCCTGTGGGCTCCAGGGAGCAATGCCTAGAGTTAGTCTTGTTGGGGCCAAGGGAAGGGGAACATCCACAGGCTATGGGCTGAAGCCAGCAACCAACAAAGCAACTTTGGCCCGCTGTACCCAGGGGACTGGTTACAATATCACATTTATCATGTATATAATTTTTTAGGTATCGCTGAACATCTATTTATGGAACATTCATTTTGTTACATTTATTTTGCTGTCAATGTTTGGACCTAAATGACATTATTTTAATTATTGTACTTTCATTATCTGGGAGGTTAACCCTCCTTTCATTACTATTCTAAATTTTCCTTGGCTATCTTCCCTTATTATATATCCAAGATCAAGTTTAAAGTAGTTTGGCAAAATTAAAAAAAAATAACTATAACATGTTTGAAAATGCATGACTTTGAAAAAGATTGTCAACTTTATAAAAACATATTCTAGAATATTCTATGGTGGCTTCAATGATTAATTTTCTTCTGTGAGGCATATTTCTTAATATTTCTATTTTTACTTAATTTGTGTGTGTTCTGAATGTAAATAACTTTATTTCTTATATTTTTCTAACATAGAGGAAAAGTTTTTGAATATTAATATTTCTTTAATACATCAGTCAATTACTATCTCTCTTGCACTAGTTTGTTTTGTTCCTGTCTTGAACTGGAACTGATAATTACTCAGCTCTAAATTATGATAATTATATTCTTCTTTCCAATGTTTGGTTGTCATACTGGTATTTTGCAGTAGCTAGATTATCAGATTAATGTTTAATATCAAATAATATTAACAGGGATCTTGGTTGTGTTTCTAAGCTTAGTAAATGTGTTTATAGTGTTTAAATGTTAATAATATAGTTGTAAAGATTAGGTGGATTTTATTCATCTTGCAGAGGAACCATCTATCAAATTCAGATTTATAAAGAATGTCTTTATTTTTAAAAACGTTTATCAAAAACCATTTTTTATGTAGAGAAGATCATTATTTTTTTAGCCATATTACCATGTTACATGATTTTATTTCATCTCTTATTATTATATATCATTGGGTTCAATGACTACATTTTGCCATTGCTGAGTATTCAATTGCCTACAGCTGAACCTGGATAGAAGGTTGAATTCCACTGTATTCTTTTCCTCATGGAGGGGATGACCAACTGTTCTGTGTATAGTATATACATAATGGACATATTGATTTTTCATCCCAAATTAATGTTTTTGCCAGCATTATCATTGGGACAATGATCAAGGAATCACTCCATAGCAGAAGGGTGCCAAAGAATATGTGCTCATCTTGTGCACCGTGGTTATTAAGTACAGAAGGGGTGGCCTAAGTAAACAAAGACATGACTCAGAACACTCAGTTATGCCTGAAGGGTATATGTTATGAATTGGAATCTGTTGATTTTTCCAAATTTATTACACATGGGTAGCAGAACCAAGGATAGATGTGGGAGTGGATCCTCATACTATTGTACATAATTGCTCTTAATTGAAATTTTGCTTTCCATCTCTTCAAATTTTCAGTTGGATATATTAATTAACAAGGGTGAGATACCTACAGCAGGTGATGCACAGTGGTTTCACTGAGTTGAAAGTTGTGACCAATATATTTTGAGCTTTCATGATCTGAATCTACTATAGATTATCTTGACATGCACATTATACTCTTGTGTAAATTTTATTGTTTCATCTCTTGTTAAGATTTAATATTTTTAATTTCTTCTCACTTATTTCTTGAGTCTATCATCCATAAATTTCCTATTTTGTTTCTTGTTCAAATAGCCATATGTTAGATCTGCTCTTTAAGGTTTTCCTATAATATAGTTCATTATTTATGTGTTTATTATTTCTTCCTATGCTACAATCAGACCTAAATGATAATTTAAATGATTCATACAGTTTATTTTTTTGTTTTACAATAACATTTAAAATAACATTTTTCTCAAGATTAAATTTATGTCTATAAAGCATTGGACTTGCTATTTAATTCTTTTACTTTTAGTGAGATTGAATATTTCCTGTATATTGACTATTCGCTTTGTTTTATCAAAAATACTTATAGAATAATTCTTTCCCTAGTGACTTGGAGTGTTTGTAATTATTTGCTGATTGATACACACATGTGCATGCACACACACATAATTTTGATTTTCAAAGACCCATTGTTGGATATTTCAAGTCAAAATTTTATTTCCTCTAGATAATCTAAAACAATGTGAAATCAGCCACAAGTAAAATTTAAACTTTTTCATTCATCAATAAGTAATTCTTTTAACACTTATGTACACTGATTGAGGATTGATGGTAGGCAGGAATAAAGAAACTGAAAGTTTGATATTTTTATGCAATTACTTTTGCCTTCAGGATCTTATCAGAAACTCCTTTATGTCTACTTGATGATGGGCCTTGTAGTGTACTAGAATTTATACATAACACCAAGGACCAATAGGTTCCATAATGCTTAGTATCCCAATTTTAAATAATCTTCACTGGGAAACAATGTTAAATGGCTTCTTAAAAGCAAATGAATAACTTACCATAGAAGGCAGACATCCTACAAAAATCCAATGATCTTCACAATGATTCTCCTACCAAGATTTTCAGTCACATTATAAAGAATCCTGAAATTAACAGGATATTTTAAACACCATTGGACCTGTAGGGTTATAAGGGTTAGGGGACAGAACTCTTTCCATCATGATATAGACAGATAGAAGTTTTTTCCTCCAGTTTGCACTCAAATATGACAATTTTCAGGTCATACATTAATGAGTCACAAAGTATGGATGGAACTTGATAGCATTATGTTAAATAAGTCAGAAAAAGAAAGGCAAAAACCAAAAATCTTGCTTATGTGCAGAATCTTAAAAAAAAAAGACAACAACAACAAAACACCTTTAGCTTAAATTTGTAGATTCATAGATAAAGACTGGTGGTGGTATGATGTGGTAGTAGGGTTGACCAAAAAAGGGTCAAATGGTACAAACTTCCAGTCTGGGATGTAATGTACAGGATGACTATAGTTAATGATGCTGTACTGCGTATTTGAACATTTAACATTGCTATGAGTGTTTAACACAAGAAAAAAATTATAACAAGATCAAAAGTTTAAAGATAGACCAAAGGAAACATGGTGGGGGTGGAGGGAGGGGAGGGCAAAGTCGGGGAGGAGGGCATAAAGAGCACAAGGGACTGAGGTGAAGTTGAACAGGTGAGGTGAAATGGTGGTGGGAACTCCCTGGGGACTACAAATGTTGTCAAATACAAATGAATAAATCTAATAAAAAAGAAAATATTATAACCATGTATAGCATGAATAATAACTAGACATTTATGTTGATTATTTCATAATGTGTACAAATATAAACTCATTATGCTATATATCTGAAAAGAATATAATGTCGTATGTCAATTATACCTCAACAATCAATCAGTGAATCAGAGTGTACCCGACTATAAAATGTGTATGAATCGCTTAGTGTTAGGAAGTATAAAGCTTTAACATTGTTTCTATTTTGGAAGGGAATTTTTTAGTATGTTTCAGAACCTGACTCAACTTGCTTACTTGTGAATGTTCTTGGTTAATTTGCTTCCATTACATTTTATATGAATATACCAGTTATTTATATATTCTACTATTAATGGCTTTATGAATTTTACAATATCATGGATAATAAAAAACTGCTAAGAACATTCTTACTTGGTAGATATATGTGAGATAGTGGACTTGATTGTTCATTGACTATAAATATGGGAAAATAGTCAAAGTATTATAATTGAGTTTGGTGTTTGCTAGGTTTTTGAAATTATATTTTGCTAAGGTAAGAATATTCTTTTTTATTCTTAATTTTCTCAGAGTGTTAAATCATGAATGAATATTTAACATCATCTAAATGCTATTGTTTCATCCTCTGAGATGTGTGAATGCATTTATCCTTTATTCTGTTAATGATTGTTGTAGCAGAAGCTGTTGTGGTATATAGACAATGGGCCTCAGCACTTTAGTATATTCAAACAAATTTCTAGCTGTCAATATAAGCAGTTTTTTGAACATTGTCTTGAAAACTGCAGACTGTCCTGCCGCTACACAAGGCAGACTAAAAACATGGTTGGAAATTAATCTTTCCACTCCCTCTCCCCCTGGCAGCCACCATCAACAATGAGTGGTAGGATCTGGCTTTTAAATACTCCAACTTCTTCTATGGATGTGAATAATTGAGGTGTATGTTTCACACCATTTGTTTAACTCCCCCCTTTGGGATTAGACTCAAAGTGCTCCAGGCATTAGCTGGCTTGATATCGTACCCTGTTTTCTTTTCTTTGTTTTAATTTCTCCTTCTCAATTTAAGGTTCTTAAACTATTCAAATAAATCAGTTGGACTAAAATCCTGTTGTCAAATCTGCTTCTGAAAGACTACAATCTAAGATATTGGGAGTCATTGTTTTTTCAACCTTGCATTCCTAGAATAAACCATATTTATTCCATGTGATGTGCTATATATTTGTGGGTTTATTTTATTCTTATGCTGTTAATAATTTTATGTTCATGAGTAGATTAGCCTTTAATTACTCTTTCTCTCAATGGTTTTGTCAGGTTTTCTGGCAAAATAATACTAATTTTATGAAATTAATTAAAGAACATCCCATATGTTTTTATTCACTAGAATAGTTTGTAAATGATTGGAACTATTTCCTTGAACACTTAAAGTTATACTTGACATCATCCATGGCCTGATGTTCTTATAGTTTATATTCCATCCTATGGAGTGTGCGTATATACATTTATATAAATGTATTAATATTAACATATTAATAAATATTAATATATATATATTTATTCTTTTTCTCCTATTTTTTTAGTATTATATCATCAATGTAATAAATCAATAAGATGTCTCAGGCTCTGGTGAGGAAAAATAATTATGGCTCAGATATGGAGGATCAATGTAGATGATGAAGGTATATTTCACCCTTACCAAGTTTTAAAAATCTATTTACTGTCATTGCGGTAAACAAGAAAATTAACAAGTTGTTAATGCCATAATCGGTTTTTGAAATCTGCTAAATTACTGCAGTGACCTATATTTGAACCAGTAGCTACAATTGCACTTAAAACCTAATTGTGCTACTTATAGTCCAGATTCAAGACTTAGTTTTCTTCTATAATAACAAAGAAAGAGGTCGATGTTTTTTCCAAAACTTTAATTGCATAACTTTTTTTCATTGTTTTTTATTGACTATTTTGGTAAAGAGGAGGATCTCCAGGATTTTTTTTATATTTATAGCTATTACCTTATGGGCCAGGAAACCAGAATAGAGTTTTTATTCCACTGTTACAGGTATACATTTCCACTATGACTTCAGGAGCTGAAGAATTAATTACAAATAAGCATAGAAGTTTCATAAGTAAGCAATGGATTATGATAAATATTCTATAAATTTTCCATAAATTACCTGTCCCCTCATGTTAGCCTAAGGACTAATAAATTCTTAGTCATTGACTGATATCACAGCAAAATTTAGGTATTTTGTTTCTTTGATACACAGTTACTCTTCAAATGGTCTCAGTTCCCTTTGGGGGATACTGGGAATACAGGCACTTGAAATATTATAATTGGGATCAGGGATCCCTTCAGTGAAAGGGTATTAAGTCCATGAAACGACTATAATGATAATTTGAATGAAGAGTGTGATTTTAACAAGGTGGTTCAAAACTGTTTCAGGAAATGAAGATATTTCTTATAGCACGAAAGTATGACTTCAGAAAGTTTGTCCTCCTATTTTCTTGGAGAAATCAACCACTCTTCTTGATCAATCAGCTATTACAGACTGTCAGGTTATTGTGGTGACTTTCTGGAGGTTATTTCTTATTACAGTTACCATGTCTTCCCTTTAGTGATTAAATAGCACTAGTTCAATCTCCTACCATTTCTCTGTATCTGGAGACAGCCATGGAAGTGACTTACAAATGTGGACATACTAATCTCCACCACATTTCTGAAATGTTCAGGAGGATCTCATTGGTTTTAAAGAAGTTTTGAGTATGTATTAGACATGGGAAGAGGTAACTTAATGCAAACACAAAACAACAGACATGTTTAATGTCCTTATTTTCCTACCCCAACATAAGTCATACCAGTTTAGTAGGGGCCACAGAAAACTTTTTCTTCCTTGTATAATCTCTGCCATCCTAATTTTCAAAAACACTATAAAAGTATAAAACTAAGTATTGTTTCATATTATGGGCTGTTAGTTAATCATGGTTGTTATATGTATTAAATTTTGGAATAAAATAAACCCAGGATATTTTTAAATCTGGGAGTATAAAATCAAATTAATAGTATATGACAGGCATGAGAAAAAAAATGAAGGTGAACAAAAGAGAAAATACCAGTGTACTGCATGTAAAAATAAGGGTATATATTGTTTTGTGAAAACTTTGATTCTTTTCATATACAGTAAAATACAATATTCAGTGATTATTTAGATTTAACCCAATTACAAAGCTTATATGGTAGATAGTTTATATTATGCTTAACTAATTTTAACAGAGATAAATGATTCTTATCTCATTTGGGATATATAGGCAAGCATAACTTTCAAGAATAATAGCTATGTGCTATTTTTAAAGTAATCTTTTCTTACCTCAAAGTGATTTTATTTATTTCTTAACAGTGAAAATATAACTTAACTAAATATAAAATTATTTTTTCATCGTCTTTCCCACTGTACTCTTTAGTGTATTGTTTTCTGAGGTTTGTATTGTGTAGCACTCCAAGATCTTATTATCCAACATTTCAGTCTTTCTGAAATGTGTCTTTCTGAAACATGTAGATGTTTCTCCCCCCTTTACCTTTTAAATTTAAAGGTTTTGCCAGTGGTGTCTAGGAGTCTCTTTTCTTTTTAATCTGCTTGCCCTTTAACTTTATATAATCATGGTTTTATATCAAAATGTATTTGTAATTTCTTTGTTTATATTTATTTTTTCAATTTAGGATAACATTGGCTTACATTGTTGTTGGTATTTTGGAAATATAGCATCTCATCCTTCAGGTATGGTCACTGCTATGCACTCACTACCAAATCACCCATAATCCACCACAAAAGTTCATGGTGTACCTATCCATATATGGGCATATTTGAAATTTTACAATTAGTTCAGTGGTATCCTAAAAGCAGTACTGATGACCTTTCAAGCTTCTCTTTTGCTCCCCCAAATTATTATATAGTAATAATAACTGCTAAATTAGATGATATTAAATTCATGAGTTACATTCTCTCATGCTTAATATATCTCTGAAGTTCCTGTTCAAAGTTATAATTTGACTATTTGCAAAAGTAAACCAAAATAATCCATAGAATATCATAGCAGAATTGAGATTACTAGAGGAGTAGGGTGGAAGCTAATAGGGGAGGAGAACTCATTACATGTGCCATGGTGGTTGATTGGTCTGATAAGACACATCTGAAGAGGTGTGAGATTATTCCCCTAAACCATATACAGTGTTGTAAACCAATGTTACTTTAAAAAAATAAGTGCTACAGGTAAAAAAAAAAAAAAAACAAGAAAGGTTCAGTGCTATTCCTGATTCAGGGAGTTTTACATAGGAAGTAAACCATAAACATAAGAAGCCGGGATCCAAAGAGATTCTGTGTCTTCAGTGGAATACTAGTCAACAACCAAGTAAGTTAAACTCATGCCCTTTGTGACAGCATTGATGGAGCTGAAAGGGCTGATGTTAAGCAAAATAAGTGAAAAGGAAAATGATAGCACTTTAGAACAATCAGCTGTTTTATCCAATTAATGAGCAGTATTAAAATGAAAATTATTTAGGCTTAGTATTTGAAATTGCATGCACACATATTTTAGCTGAAGCTTAGTTCAGTAGCTGTAAACTTAATTCCAGGATGCAGTCATCAAAGTTTTCGTATTATTTCAGATAAAGTATATTTGCCTTTTGAAATTATTTTTTTCTTACATAAACAACAATTTATTTATACTTAATATTTTCTTTTTGACATAAAATGAATACCAGGACCACTTACTTGAATGGCATCTGTATACTTTATAAAATTATTTTTAAACCATTAGCAATGGTTCTAAAAAATTCATAAACATTATCCCCTATCTGTTATTCCAAGCTGTATCTAAGAACTATGTGTATATGTACTAATATATTTACATGTATATTTTGTTTTCAAGAACTTTAGCTAGTTCAAAATTAAGCTAATCATATCTTTTTAGATGCTCACAAACATGGAAACATTATTTATTTTGGGCCAACAAATCATAACCACGTCACAACCAGAATCAATGAATGCATGTAATTTCAGTGTGTTCATAGACTATCAAGTTTGTCTACTAACTCAGATTAAGACCTGTTGTCAATGAGTTTTGTTATTTTTTTTCCTCAAGAGTTTTTATATGTAGTAAGCTTTTAAAAAAGAATGAAAGAATTTGACTTGGATCCAGATAAACATTTTCAATTTTTATGATTCCCTCTCACAGAAAGTATATATAACTTTGGAAGAAGTCAGGTAGCTAATATTTCAATCTTTGATGGTTACATACAAAGTAATAGTCTCAGAGAGATGCAAAAAAGGTAAAAACTACAAGAAGCTTTCCTTAATTTGTTATACTCTGTTCTAATATTTTAGATTCAACATTAACTTTTGAGTTTGGAGCAATATACCATACTCTTTATTAAAGAGACCAATGTGCTGTACTCTTGGTACCATACTGACAAAGTCTTCGTCATTTTGGATGTTGGCACAAGGAGTCCAGTGATAGTTCTTTTCATGTTAGCATGTACCATCAGTCAGGAGTGTGGTAAATATTGTTGAAATAGGCACACATCTGTCTTGCTATAGAACTGACCAATCTCATATTTTGAACTTTGGGTAATAGTAATTTACATAATAATTTTTTCTAGCCTGACTGAATTTAATAAGTATATTATTAAAATGTGTTTCTGCCTGGATGTATGGGAAATTTAAAGTTCATAAATATTTTTTAAATGATATTCATGTTGCTATTACTTTATGCATTTTAAGTATTTAACTTGGAAAGAAAATAGATTTCTAGATTGATAAAATAACGCAATCAAATCCTTTATTTATTTCTTTTCATTATACTGAAATAATCAAATGAACAAGAAAAATGTCAATGAAAGATTAAGCGTGAAACATTTTTTTTCAGAAGGTAATGTCAAGAATATTATGAAAATATGCACATTATAATTGAATTGCAGAAAATCAATGTATTTACCTTTTAAAAGCAGAGATACTCATTGCCTTCAAGCTTCAGTTAGAACTGGGAGCTGATGATCCTACAGAGTTGATCCACTGATTTTTGTTAAGAAATAAAATGAAGAGTTTTTCTAAAAAGAAAACTTAGGTCATTTCTACCTCAACCTGTATCCATCCCGCAGTGTCTATTCATGAGACACACTAATAATAATTCTGACTGTCAGGTTTTTACAAGAGTAGAGAACATTTTTTTAAAAATTCTGAACTGCTATAATACCAAAAGTAAGAATGAAATCATTAAAATTATAAGTTACTAGTAGTGAAAACAGAACTCATTCTCCTCATTAGTCAGGGATTTGAAACCATCTCTTGTATATTCTATTTTTCCAACCACACTTTAAATTTTAATTAAGAGGTTTAAGTATAATTAGCAGCAAATAAGAAAATGACAAAGCTACAAAAACTTATAAAGGTCAAAGGAAGCAGCCTTTTTAGCCATATCAAGAAGTGTTAGTCCATGAGTTTAGGGAATCATGGTCCGCTTTACCTTCCCACATTCATCTCCTAGGCAAATTTTCTAGAATTGACATTGCTTTTAGACAATAATAATAACACCATAACAACAATAATAATACAGGCATAACTGTCAAAACCAGACTGCAAATTCTTCAAAACCAAGAGACCCTCAAACCTCAATCAAGAGATATATATAAAGGAAAATAGTAAATTCCAATACAGCACACACAAAAAAATTATTTTTCAGACTGATACAATTTTGAAAATGCATAATATGCATTTCTCAGAAGGAAGCAGAGGGCAACAGAGACCATCTGTTGCTGTCTAACCTGTGGAAATGAAACAATGAATTATGAAACTCATACAATAAATGAAGTATAGGTGAAAAACAAATTCTGTATCAAAAAAAGTTTGTAGATGACCCAACATATAGATATTTATATGTATATTTTTATATATAATAATAAAGTTCAGCTCACATGAGGGTCATAGTCCATCTACTTTGAAGTTATATCACACATACTATAAGCAATTTACAGAATGTGTTAAGTTTGCATATACAGGAATTGCAAAATGAATTAAAATACATTGAAGTATAGAACACTCGAAATGTATCTATATAACTTCCTAGGATTGACAGGGATTGGCTATAATCAATACTTGCCACCATTGAACAGGAACTATAATCAAGAAAAAGGTGAAAAAAATGAAGAAAAAAGGGAAAATAAAGAAACTGTTATTTCTTATTTAAAATAATGTTCTCCTTGTTGACTTGTAGAGTTGGTAATTTTGTTCTCATCCCAAAACGGGGCTTCTTTTTGATGATAGTTTGTGTTCCATAGCTTTTAGATCTTGGTTTCCTGCAGATAACGGTCTTTTAGTAGGAAACCAGTAGTATCCATTGTAAATGTTTACTATCCAGATGACTTTCAGCCCAACCCCTGACGTCATATCAGTGACATGATGTGTTAAGCAGCCAAAAGAAGGGGGGAAATAGATCTTGCTATTAGAGAATGTCCTATCATTTCATACTAATTGTCTTGAAATTAAAGATCAGTGATTTAAAGAAAGTAATATGAACAAAGCGTGTGATAGCCTCTTCATTTATGCTTCCGAAAGCAGGCGCTCCTTGGGTAGGTAACTAGAGTACAGTGGGTGCAGAATGGTGCTTGGAGTTTAGGGTCAACTTTGCTGTCCGCTCCGTAGATTTTACAGGCGATTTGCTCTTTGCTTTAAGAAGAGAAAGTGATATTGGAAAAAAGTCAGCACTTTAGATTAAAGCAAAGCACCCTTCACAAAGCCACAAACAAGAAGCAGGACAGAAAGTCCATGGCTTGTAGCTATCCTCGCACCTGCGGAAGAAGTTATAAGATATTCGCTCATCTTGAAGATTTCCAATGCTCCTTATTAGGCTGTTTTAAACACATACACATATATATTTAATTAGCTTGCCAGCTTGGCTCTGGTGCTCATGAATGTCTTGGCATGCACTGCAAATAATAACATACAGAGTGTTTCAGTCCCAGGAAGTCGGTCTCGTTTGATTTGTCTGTTTGTTCAAACAATGACAACCTACCGTCGGGAAAACTGAGGAACAAATCTAAATACTTCACCTCAAGTAATTTTTTGAGGACAGTCCCTAAAGTCATTTGGTTGTTCCTATATTGGTAGCTAAAAACACATTCCCTTTTTCACTACCTCATGAGTACTAAGTTATAGGAGGCAGAACCAATTTTAAAAATACAGGTTTCCCCAGGACAGGACAACTTGTGGGATGAGTGCATGTGGGCATTTTCTTTTAGAGTATGTCATTCTAAACATTCTGTCATTGAAAAGCTAGTGATGTCAGAATTGGCAATTTTAAAAGATCTCTAAATTGAATTGTATTTCCACATTTTCTCATATGTTATCCAATAAACTTCTAACTGTAAATACACATTAAACACCTTTACTAATGAGAAAACAAAAGTATGATGAAACTCAAAGCATTTCTTTCTCTATTTTTAAGTTGTAGAAAAATATAAAGGGTTTGAATGGAATCAAGGTAGGGAAATTCAACCTTTTAAATATGTCAAATAATTACATTCAGGTCAGTACTGTCAGCAATAAAAACTGAAGCAAAAATATAAGCATTCAGAGTGTTGCTGCAGTATAAATTTTGGGGCTTTGGAGTGGTCATTTGTTAGGTTCACTTAGCTGAGTATAGTTACTTCAGTGTTTTCATGGATTTGCCTTATTGGTAGGTGAGACCTACAGCTAACACAATGTTCCTTCACTTATGACTGAAGACCCATCAGGGAGTGTTGGGTCTCTGGAGGATGTTCTTCATCAAGATGCATGGCAAAGCTCAAAATGCAAAAGTGATAAATAGTGCACATGCAGCTTCAAGCACAAAGATCATGCAAAGAGAATATATGCACTCTCTTAGAATAACTGGCATCAGAGCTTCCCAAAATTAAATTCATGTTCTTGTTATCTTTTGAAGAGAGATCCTTTGGGATTTATTTAATGAAAAAAAATTAAGAATTGATCACATGGGTCTTTAAGTCAATGACACTTGACGCAAAGTATGACTGATATTGAATTCAAGTTTAAAACAACTGCTGAAAACTACGTAAAATGATTCCCTCTTCAAAAAAGACTTTTTGAGAAATACTTGTATCTTTTATAGTATGTGCTTTGCATATTGGCTTAAACTTACTGAAAGTGACCCTTGCTCAATTAATCAACCCTTCACAGGCAGTGCCTGACCCCATTATTCCTCAAGGAACAGCTGCTTCACTTTGACCCACCATTTCCTATTGTGCAATGTCCAGCATGTGCAAGTTAAAACAGAACTTACATGAGCATTATAATTGGAAAAAACAATTATATGCTATAAAGAATATTTTCAAGTTACCAAAATATTGAACTACTGTTTAATACACAATGTAACATTGAAATACAGAACTTTTTTCTCAGATTGTAGTCATTCACCCACTCTAGGTTTGTGAATTCTCTATGGTATTTTTGATTATTATTTATTTCTGTTAAGTCAATTTTATTTTTCCTGTACATTAAATTCTTTTTTTAAAAGATTGGGGTATGGGTCAGAGATGTAGGGGGTGGGGTTGGGGTAAGGTGGGGAGTGTGGAGGTGAGAGGACTCAGCAGAGACAGAGTGGGGAGCAGAACAGGCAGATTGACTGAAATACACTGCTGAGGGGAGCAGTGGATGAGATAGGAGCGGTCTACTGGGCCATGTGGGTCACCTCCTTGGCCAGGGATCTAACTCGTGATACAGTAGTGCAGGTTAGATTCATAGTGCTGCAACCAAACCCCTTGTACCACCAGGAAGGCCCCCTCCTGTACAGTAAATTCTAAGTAAACTTGTATCCTTAACAAAGCATTGCTCATTTTTCTTTTTTTTTATGTTTTATTTATATCATGAATGAAAAGATGTTTGCAATTATATTTGTCATCCTGAAGACTTAGTGAAATCTGAGAATCTAAAATGCTGTAATTTGTGCTGTAATAAATTTCCATATAAGTATCATAATAATTTTCATTCAGATGTACTCTATTCCTAATACATTACTTTTTGTCATATATGTTATGGTTTATTTCTAGAAAGTTATACCTTTTTTTTTTTTTTTTACAAAAAAAAAACAAACATTGGCCACTCATGTTTCATTGTCATTTTTATAGATAGAAAAATTTTGTATTTGCGACAATGACATGCAGAATTGCATTCAGGAGTCCTAAGTTCTAACTTCCTTTCCTGCTGCACACTATGAGATCCCAAATAAGACGTTACTCCTACGTTTTCTCAAACAAACATGACTATCATTGTATTATGCTTCTTTTTTCCCCATATTATTGTGCTAAGCTTTGTGTTGGGATAGGATCAACTGTTTTGTTTGATTTGGCTGTTTTACTCCATGTTTAGCCCAAGCAAAATAACCTGTCGTTCTCCTCTTGCAACCACTCATTGAAAAACTATTGTCTTCAAATAAACTGCTGCCCACTTTGTCCAATGCACCAGTAGTTGTAATTGTTCTTTCTTCTAACCTTCAGTATGTTGGTGTTGCTTCTCTTATGGCTTTAACATGATCTACATTTACTTTTAATTTATTACAGTCATATCTTATCTCACTGATTATACTCCAAATCTTATTAACAGAGTTAAATTTCAGCATTTTTAATTGCTCTCAGTATCTTAACAATTCTTTTGCCCCTAAAGTGAAATACCTTGTGAAGAAGAAAAGAGATGCTATATCTAAATAGCTCAAAAGAAACTACAGACAGCAGGCTTAGTTGAAAAGTAGCCTAATAGATATTTTTCTCACTCACAATGCCATTTTGTGATGTCCTTTGCCTTCCATTTAATAATGATGCTTTTATTTATTTTTATGCTTAAAAATTTCATAGTTCTCTCTTAAATGTAATTTCCCATGTCTCTGTAAGACAGAGAAGGTATTTACTCCATTTTACAAATGGAAAAGTCTAAGAACTCTTCATAGAAGTCTAAGTAGTGCAGAATCTGTGCTACCACTACTCAGCTCTTTTATAACTCATGCCAGTATCATCTCACTTTCACTGAGATGTGGACAAGTGAACATTTCTAAAGAGAGTCTATGATCTAAGACTGTCTATGATCAATGAGAGTTTGACCAAAGAAAAATATGATAAAAGCCTTAAATATTTTCTCTTCACCATAGCTGTTACTTCAGAGAATAACAGAAACATCCATTAATTTCTATTAAAAAAAATGAAATCACCGTGCTTGAGACCCTGGCATCTTCAGCAATCAGATGGTGGTGTGCTAGCATACCAGTACATCACCAGAGTCACAGCCACAGAGAGCTGACTCCCCATCACCTGGCCTCACTGAACTGAGCACAACTTCCCACTGAATAGTTAGCCCAGCCCCAAATCTGAACGCTTGACACAAAAAGTTAGGCTCGTCTCAAAACCATTTTGAATTGTCCTTTTGTCCCTGTGTTTACAATTGGGAGGCTGGAAGACAAGTTTCCCAGTGCCACCTGCCTCTCCTTGCCCATGCCAAGCTCCAAAATGACTGAAACATGTTGTGTGTCTACAGTGTGCTAGGAGTATGCAGTAGGCACATATGCATTGCCAGGTCATCCTTTCAACAAAACCTGCTCAGTCAATGCACAAATCAGGAGTATGCATCCCAGTGACAGGGAATAACTGGCCCACGTTACATGAGTGACAGGTGGTAGGTGGAAGGCACAGAAATGAGGAACAGCAACACAGTCAGGACATTAGGACACTGATGCTCTTATTTATGAATTCCCTGGGGCCAGGCCTGCCAAAATAGTCCCACCTCTGCTAAAGCAGAATTTTTGAATGTACTCTACTTTTATACAGAGAAAAATACACTGATGTAACAAGCCTTACAGGGAAAAAATATGTGATATAAAACTTCTCTTCCCAACTCTGAACTGATACATATTGGACATGAAGACTTAGGCCTCCTAGTTTTCCTAAAAGTTAAGTAAGAAAAGTATCAGATGGTTTCACTTATAGGAGAAATACCGGGGAACTAAACAATGGATCAAGAAAAAAAATAACAATAAAAACACAACACAACAAAACAAAGACAGACACCTATAAATCAGAGACATTCTTCAGGAAAGAGGGAGGGAGAAGGATCAAAACCAGAGAGACAAGAGCATAAGGGACTGTGGTGATGGTGCAGGGGTGATCTAGTGGTAGAAATTCTATGGGACTACACCTGAGTAATTCCCATAAAAGAGAGCATTTTCATTGTTAAAAACATGAATAATTATGTAAAAAATATATAAATAAATAAATTATTTTAAGAAGTAACATTTCTCTTGCTCCACAGTGTACCAAATACATTACTACATAATAATAGTTTGAAATTTTCATATCACAGACTTAAGAGCTGAAACCTCCCTCTGAATTCATTTAAATGTTTTAATGGGTTGTGGTGCCACTATTACTTTTTCATGTTCCTCTTTTTCAAGTTTTTGATTCAAATTTGATAGTTGAGACAAGAAAATAAAAAGATTAAATTGATTGCTTACTGCATTGATATTATTTAAAATGGCAACCAGAGCTCTTGACTACTTGGAAAGATGGTAAGAGGATCTGGGCATTTCATTTCAAGATAAAGTGGAACATTGAGACAACTATGCACCTACACTTTACCACCTTCAAATATCCACTTTCTCTTCACTGACAACTTTTAGTTGGTTCAGACAAAGGGAGTATTCACAATGCTGGGCATTTATGTGTGATCCACATAGATTTTCCTTTCCTTCCTTTTCTTTTTTGAATAGCTAGTGGAATAAAAGCAGAAAGAAAGGCGAGAACAAACAATTTCTTTCTTGCAGCTCCATAGTCTGAGCCCAAAATTTTTATTTTGTGAGAGAGAATACGTTCTCTTATTAATGATGCTTATCATATGAACAAACCTAAAAATGGAAATTCTACAATAAGAGAAGCAAGAGTAAAACAACTTTTTTTATCTGTTGAGGAGGTAAGTCTCATAAAGAATAGAGTGTCCATTTTAGCTCCCCTGTGACATGCTTCTCTTTTATTGTTGAGACCAGTCTTCAGAAACGAAAAGACCTGTGCGACAAAGTTCGGGCTTTTAATGCTGTTTTTATTCAGGCTTGCAATTTCTAAATCACTATTTGAGGAGAGAGGTCAAATAGCAGGACAATTCATCCTATAAATTTTGAAAAGAATATCTTTTTATTAGAATTCTTAGGGGTCCAGTGCCAATTTCTACCAGAAATCCTTTTTTAAAAAAAGAAATGTGCTTCATTTGACCTAATACATAAATCACCTGTTTTACTGTGCCCAGGCATGTTGGCAGCAGCTGCTTAAACTACTTTTCCTGCTCTCATTTAGTCAGCAAATCTATACCTCTATTCTAGCTATGAGATCTTATTGTAGCTGAGGGTGAAAGTCTGGCTTACTGAAGCAAACAAGGTGTGAGCAATAGGGCATTCGGATGATGCCTCATTCTCATAGCATGTACCAGATTCTTGGTCTCTCAACTAGTCACCACCAGCCTTCAAAATCTTTCCCTTCTATAGTGACTAACACATGGACACTTAAAAGTGTCCTCCTATTTATTAAGGCCAAAGTGCTCTTCAAGAATACATTTCTTGGTAATTCATTCATCCAGGGAAGAACTGGTTTAGAGATGATGGTTACAAAAGCAGCAGCTAATACTTTTGAAAACATATTCCTTTATTATTCCTTTTACCTCTGACCATAATCAGATGAGTTTACCATAATCATCTTACTGATGAGAAACTGAAGCTAAGGAATTTATGAAAAGAGTCTATTTAGATTTACTCAGCTAATAGGTGAGGCATCTGTGATTCAAAACTCGTTCTTTTTGACTCTACAACCTAATTTGCCTCATAATTTCACCTGGTGATTCTTCATACCTGAAAATGCTACACTTTCTCAATTCTGCTTATTTAAAAATATAGAAATATCAGTGGTTTTGAAAATTGGAAGGGAACGATATAAATTAAAGGAAAATCAAATGAGGTGTTTTCAAAAATAAAGTTTTAATACCTCGTGTATTTAATAATTGCTTTAACACATAAAGATGATTTATAATTAGCACTACACTTACCAGTATATAAATAATTGCTGATAACAATTGTTTGAAACTGATGGAGGAGAAGAATAGGAAAACTCGAAAGGAGTTGCCTTAAGGCCATAAAACTGGCTCACACAAAGCCAAGAGCTGGAGGTGGAGGTAGAGGGATTAACAAACATTAACGCAGCTATAGGAACTAAGGCCCTAGGCACCAGTGCCCACATCACTAATCACAAGAGCCAAACAGTTCCCTCCAGACTGCTGTAGGGAGTGTCCAGAGTTGAAGGTAAAGATATGGGAATTGGGTCATTTAGAAATCTGGCCCTTTTCAAGTTCTACAGTTTATTCAAAGTCAACAGCAAACAAACCACTTCGCAAAGAGTGAGCCCCTCCCAAAGAGAAGTGCAAGAGCAGTCTCTGCACTGGCAGGGGCAGCAGTCCTTCTGCCCACCTGTGTCTATGCAGGTGCTCCTTTCACCAACTCTCTTCCTCTGCAGGGCAGCAGCCTCCTGCCAGCCCATGACCTGTACCCTGCTGGGGTTTCGCCTCACTGACCTCTCTCTGTAGAGGCAGCTCTCCTCAAGGTCAATGGCTTGCAGTCATGCAGGCTTCTTTCAGCAAACCTGTCCCTTTGGGACAACCCTTTCTGCCTATTTGTGTTTAAGCTAGTATCCTTTATTCTTCTGTTCCTTTTATAACAAACCTGCCCTTTTGGATATAACTAATCTCTGTGTTATGAAGAAACTCGCCTAGGAACTTACCAGTGTTGGTGAGAGGGGAACGCTGGTGAAACCTTCCCAGAATGAACCCAAGGCCCCTGCTCTCCAAACCCATCATCTCCAAAACTACATCAAAACTATTCACTAACGGAGTTTAACTATGCCTCCTGCATGTTTGTTTTCATTTTTAATGATCAAACTCTTTATTCATTCATCGCTTCTCGGCCTTTTGGCTAAGATCAAACTCTTTATTCATGTTGTAAAGGTATATTTTAAATTCATGCCTCATTGGAACGATCACAAATTCCCTACTAGGGATTGCATTTATGTGCGTTTTTCACACTGACAACACTGTCAAAAAATGCCTGATTTAACTGGGACTTAAGGGGTCCAGCTGGGGACCAGAGCAGAGGAAAAAATGAAGATTTTGACGTCAATGTGGGCCAGTGCGCTGCAGATTGGGCCCCAAGTGTGCTAGCCCAGAGTAGGCACCAAGAACTTGCCCTGAGAAAGGAAGCTAAGAAAAGTGCATCATGCTACAAAGAAATGAGAGAGACAGAAAGGTGAAGCTTCATAGTTGAGTAATCACTCACTAATTAGTGAAATAAAGACTATATCCTGCCCTCACGCTTTCTGCGCTTTCTGCGTATCGCCACTAAAGCCCCATCTCCAGCATCATCAGAGAAACGCTCCTCACTAAGGAAGTAAACGCAACTCACAGTTTCAGAGAAACAGAGCTGAGAATCTCAGTCAAGAAACTGAAGTAAAAGAAAGGAACATAGTTGTGATTGTGACTTCAGTTTTTATGTTATCTTCTTATGTAAATTAAACATTAAAGATATCATTATATTGTATACAATAATTAACTTAAGTTGAAAAATTAGTTTTAATTTTTCAGCAATGTTTGCTTTTTGAGAAAAAAATATTGGAGGACCCAGTGCCAATAAGGTATACAAAAAGAAAACTTAGAGCTTCAGAAAACATGTTTGTTTTAATAGAAGAGTCTTAAACTCCTACCATATACTGAAATTACCTTCGTAACTATCAGAATCAAGAAATTACCAAAGCTATCTAAAACAAGATTGTTTATCCATATCTTATTTATTAAGATATGCATATTAAATGATGCAAGTAAGTAGTTACTAGGGACTATTCATCAGCTATCCCAGATATAATTTTTTATTCAATATAAATGATTATTGTTGCCATGGGCCCAAGTGCTATCTTTAACCCTCTCCCTTCATTACTACATAGACTGACCACATTATGAACAGTCATCTATCTTCTTAGCAGTGGTATTATCCTCATTATTGTTTTGTACTATACATAAACCGGAATATAATATTCAGTCTCTTAATACTGATTTCTAATTACATGTTAAACACGGTGATAGCTGCTCCAATAAAATCAGAAATATCAATGCACAATTCATATCTTTACAGTTATGTTTTTATATCATTCAAGATAGAGAATTTAATTTTTTAATTTGATTTTTTCTATTTAGTGGTTCTATGACTTTTTGCTCTCTAAAACTAGCATATTTCAAATTACTATTTACAATGCTAAGAGAGAAAATTGCTTTCACAGATAACACATTTGTTCAGACAATTTGAAAATAAGATATTTTATAAATGGCTGTAGAAGACATGTGAAGGCTGTGTCTAAAATATAAGTCTAAAAAAATGGTAGCCTAATAGACCCTCTCCTTTATAAAATAGTTTATAATATAATCTACATGGAATGTGGAATCAAGACTCCTAGTTTTAATAACTTGTTTAATCCAATCACTGAGTGTTTAGCTTATATTTGGTTTGTTTACACATACAGAATTCTGAATTCAGAATATTCTCTCAGGCTTTTTAAAAGCAGTCATAATAAATCAAAGAGAAGTATCATTTATAAATCTTTCAATATGTTGGTTTTCCTTGACACTACACTCATTTTACTTATCACTTTGATCTTTATCTGAACCAGAGGCCATTTGAGTTACGCTGATGAGGGGATATGTGATGACATGATTTTTTTGAAATGGATTTTACTATTGTGCTTGATTTGTTTAATCAAAATACATTCATCAAGATCATACCCATCATGTTTAGGAAAGTAAAAGGAATGATTGAATGGCCGAATTTTCCACATAGCTTCCAGGAAATAAGATACAAGATTTCAAAATTCAATTTTTTAAGTACACCACCTTCACACAGTACTTTCTACATACATAGTCATGTGCACATACATGCATATGAGTGTGTTCATGCATGAAAGAAATTGTGTAGCTATTTTTTAAATTATCATGGATTTCACAATCATGGTGCACCATTATTTTAATTTGATTTAATTTGTTGAATATGTTTTATATGTTTGCTACTGTATTTTCTATTTTATGACCTGCCATTAGTTGCTTTATAAGTTTGGACTTTATTTTTTGTATAACCAAAATAATAAAAGATCTTTGTAAAAATATTAGTGATGCAACAAATAGTCAAGTAATTAAAAATTATGAGTTTTCTTGACTTTTATGTACATATTTTTAAGATTTATTTTTATTTACTTATGGAAGAACTGGGGTGTAGGCCAGAAGTGCTATGGATAAGAGGATTCAACAGAGAAACAGTGGGGAGAACAGGCTGATCTACTAAAATACACTGCTGAGGGGAACAGTGGGTGCGACAAGAAAGGTCTGCTGTGCCATATGTGGGTCAGCTCTGGCCAGGAATCAAACTCATGCTGCAGTGGCTGTTGATAGCTTGATAGTGCTGAGACTTAATCCCTTGAGCCACCAGAGAGGTCCTGATTTTTATGTATATTTTTATAAATCTTCCTTTTGACATTTTTACTATGTACATATCTCAGATTGCCTTAAAGTTCTGAACTTGACTTTTTTCCCACCTTATATTATGTGAGGAGTCTTTTCTACTATCACTAAACATCCTTTGAAAACATGATTCTAGAAGCTGCTTGATATTCATTGCTCACTTCCCTATTCTTGGTCACTGAGTTTTTCCGATTATAGGGATACTATGATATGCATCTATGTCATGAGTCTGAGTTTGCTTCATTACTAATTTCCTTGAAGTTTCTTTTCAGAAGTATCAGGGAAAAATGGGCCACATAACTTTCTGCTGACTTGTCCTCCAGAAGAAAAGTGCTAATTCATAGCGCAAGTATCATACAGCAGCATATCTGATTAGTGTCACCTTGACACGTGTTGATTTTAAAACTCTTCACCCAGACTCTACATATTCAATTTAATAAAATGATTAGGGTTTTCATCAGGACTGCATCAAGTCTATAAATATTTTTAGAAACCTGACATTTTTACAATACTGAGATTGGCTACCCAAAGGTATATGTTTATTCATTAATTCAGCCTGAAACACTTTCAACAAAGCGTTCTACTGATCTTTACATTTACACTATTTATTTGCTATTTTTTTATAAAAGCTTAGCTATTTTATACTTTTTCTATTGCTTCAACTGGGGATTATATACTAGGCTCCAAATATCTTCTTTATGGATATTGCTGTTGTATAAGAATTTATTTGTTTCTACTCTATTTTGCCTTTATCTATATTACAAATTTATTTTTTAAATCTCTAAGTCTCCGGGAGTAAAGTAGGGAATCATAGCATCTAAAGACTGACCTTTTTCATTATTTTACTAAGTATTAGATATATTTCTTTTTTGGTAATTTTACTTTTTAGTTACCTTTGATTTAATTTAAATATGTTTTAGATTTTTTTATAGAGTATTTTTATTTTTGTGTATTTTATAACTTTAAAGCTCAAAAACTTTTGTGTATTTTATAACTTTAAAGCTCAAAAGTCATGTCTCTGACTTTTGGTAATCTTCCTATATCTGAGTTTCTGTTATGCTTACTTGTTTAATTAATTAGAATTATTCTGGATATATAAAATAAATTGTGATATTTACTTTTGTCATTTATAACTACATAAATCCTCCCTTAATTATATTTTAGTTCACCAGGTATGATTTTCACATAATTTTAGAGCTGTTCAGGTTTCTTCTAAGTTTCTTAATCTATGCGTCTATCTATTGTTCCTTTATTATACTCTTAAGTCATAGTTATTTAATAAAATATTTTAATATCTTATAGGTAAAGAGGAAACAAACTAACACTTGATGAGCTCACTCATGTGCAGATTTACTCTAGTAAGTATTGAAAATAAATTATGTCTTCTGATCCTAAAAGTGACCCTTATGGTTTAGTGTTACTGCCTCAGTTTTATAAATATGCACTCAGAGGTTTGGAGACTGTGCAAAGCTTATTGAACAAATAAACTGGTAGGAGAAAGGAATCTAAATCAAATCTGTATCTATCTATTGCCATAAATTATGCCCCTCTGTGAAACACTTCTAAACTGATTTTATTTTTCTATTTTAATAATATTTTTTATTTTAATAATATTCTCATTTGTTTACTTCATGATATTTAAAATTCTGAGGGTCTTTTTTTGAAAGTTTAAACTTAATTTAAGAGGGCAACCATTTTGTATAATTGCAGTTTCCAAATACATCTTCTTTGTTCAGGTCACACAGTTCAATTTTTTTTTTTTAAAGACTTATTTATTTATAGATACAAGAGCTGGGGTACAGGCCAGAGTCCAGGGTGGTGAGAGGATTCACCAGAGACAGAGTAGGGAGCAGAACAGGCAGATGGACTGAAACACACTGCTGAGGGGAGCAGTGGACGAGGCAGGAGAGGTCTGCCGCGCCATGTGGGTCCCATCCCTGGCCAGGGGCAGGGATCAAACTCGTGCTGCAGTGGCTGCGGTTTGCCTCACAGTGCATTGCTTAACTCACTGCGCCACCAGGGATGCCCCACACAGTTCAATTTTTAAAAAAATCTTTTAGAATTTTATTATATTTTACAAAACAGACCTAGTGGCAATCTTCAGCAAGATAATTGGTGATTAATACATTATTGGTATAAAGAGGAATTTTTATCATTAATGGATGGCATTGTGACCAATGAAAAAAGAAAACTCTGAAATTATAAATTACACAACATAAAGGAAAAAGGAAGACCCAATCTTCCTTCCGTAACTCATCACTTATACAAACCCAGCAAGGAAATTATTTACCTAGTATAGAACATTTATTATCATCATTTCATTACAATAATAATAATGATATTTAAATGTATGCAATGATAGCCATGATAAAAAAAAAACAAGCTATTCTTGGGGGCTTGTCAGCGCTAAACCCTATATGTATATAATTTCATCTAATCCTTAACACTCTGTGAAAACTGTACTGTAATCCCCATGTATTTATTTATTTTTTTGTAGGTAGCATTTCTCTTTTTTTTTTTTTTAATTTTAAGTAACGTAGTTTATTTTTTAAATTTTTTTTCCTTTATTTACATATATTTGGCATCAATTGTGATCACCATGTATTCCC
Source organism: Galemys pyrenaicus (assembly GCA_019455555.1). Lineage (NCBI taxonomy): Eukaryota > Metazoa > Chordata > Mammalia > Eulipotyphla > Talpidae > Galemys > Galemys pyrenaicus. Next base: position 1,837,648 of record JAGFMF010011442.1, read on the forward strand.
CATCCCCATTTAATAAATGGGAAGCCTGTAATGTGCAAAGAGATGAGTGATGGAGGTGAAGTCTTAATAGTCTGGCTCCTTCTGTGCCTACTGTTCTACTGGTGACTCCAGTTATCTTTTTGTTTACTTCTGCCCTTTGCAGCTGAGATGAAGGTAGGGGTCAGGTTGCAGAAGGTAAGAGCTCCTTCTGAGAAGGGGGCTTTGTCCTTCTTTTCTCTTTTAGGACACTTATTATTTTGACCACCAGAGTGAGATCTTTCTAGCAACTTCTTTTTTTTTTCCTCCTGCATATTTATATATTTATTTATTTATTTTTACAAATGAGTTAGTTGCTTTAATCATCAATAAATTAGGGGGAAAGTTCTCTAAATTGGGTCTCTGAGGATTACACCTATTTTTTTTAAATTTATTTATATTTGACATCAATTGTAATCCCCATGTATTAACTTCTAATCCTTTACTCATTTATCAAGAAAGTTGTTCCTTCAGTAGCTTGAATCATAAAATCATTATATACAAGAACTTAGAGACTGACATATTCTATGCCATGTGTCCTTAATTTTCGAGGTTCTGGCAATTACAAGTGAGTCTACATTGAAAAATCCTTCCAAGGCACACCTGGGCCTTTGACGATAGACCTAACTAGTGAAAAAATCTCAGTGAGTTATGTTAAATGTGGTTTATAGGAGAATTTAGTCAGTATAGACTCTTCACCCACATAATTCCAGATGAAATATAGCTGCAGCAGATTCTTTGGCTCCCATTATCCAAAGTATTGCCTAAAATCTATTTTTCATCTTACTCATACACACTTAATTTACATAGAAGCCATTTAACTGATAAAATTACAATGATGAAATTAATTTAACCTGTATAAGCAGCCAAGTTGGATCATTTAAACCAAAATCAATATGAAGGGCTGAGTTATGTGACTGGCTTTCTACTCAGATACAGAGCACCATTTATTCAGATATCAAATCAGGAAACAACCTCTTGTAAGACCTCATGCCCACATCTCACTTTACCCAGCTTTGAATTCTTTGTTAATATCATTCCTGCTAAATCTGGCCATGTTGGAAAACTGCCACATTAATCAGCAGCAGAGGGGCTTCCGTGAACTCCTGGCTTCCAGCAGCTGTCACAGCAGCTGCCTCTCGATGCTCAGGTTCACTTCATGGAAAACCACAATAATCATATTTTGGAGTCCAGAGAACTAGCATTCCCACTGAGTGACCACAGACTCCACATGTGGAAACATAACTACACCCTAAACACAGCCAGTTTTCTAGTAAGTGCCAGCTGTTCATCACAGGAATGAAGAGAACATGTTCACAAAAGTCCATTCCAATACAAGAAAAAAATAACAGCAAAATAACAGATTTGAAAGAAGTAGCATCTTTCACATGCATACATCTCATAGCAAATGATAAAGTTTTTCCTTCATGTATAAAAACACTTGATTCTCATAATTTGCTGCAGGTAAATTCCTATTTATGGTTCTAGATGCAAAGGTTATACCTCAATAGGTTCTTTGTATAGTCCTAGACAGTGGATTTTTAAGTGGTGAACCTATTGCAGGTCGTCTGAACTACGCTTTGACAAAGTTTAAGAATTTTGCTCAGTTTGGATCATGGCGATACTATCTATTTTTGAAACTATAGTCATAAGAAAAAGAAGATAAAAATAAAGACATAGTGTCTGTCTTTTCTTTTTCTCCCCACATATGAGTTCCATTTGTGTTGGGCATTTTGAGGAGTGAAGATCCAGCTGTAATCTTTGCAGCCAATAATCATTGGGGTGTCCAACCACGTGATTTTACCTGAAATGAGAGGTTTCCCAGAATATGGAACTTCAACATTTAAAGGGAGGAAAGGCCCAGGCAAAATCACTAGACAATATGGTACAATGTCAGCTCACGGGCAGGAGTAAACAAAACAAGTTAGGAAATACCAGCTCACCGAGACAAGAGGAAAAAGTTTTGTGAAGGAACTCACATTCTATAGTAGGAACTCAGCAAAAACTTGTGCAAAGAAAATAGCATTTACAAATTCACATAGGTAAGAAAGAATCTGAAAATATTCAGGGAAACCCATGTGACAATTAGGACCTCTGGAGAAATAGGGCTAGAAGTAAGACCATGAGGATGAGTCCAGGGGCTTGGCCTGGATATCTGTGAAACAGATCACCCTACAACCTAGTTCATGAAAATATGTTTTTTTCTGTTCTTTTTCATTACTGTGTCCTGAATGAGCTCAGCTGGGCACACATACTGGAATCCCTCACTATGATTATAACAGTAGTTGGAACTGCAGTTAAAGCCTTGCTGGTTTACATGACACTTAGAACTATGCCTTCCCCTTGCTATGTGATGGGGTGCTATGTGCTTCTCAGGGGTTCCTGAAGAGCTGCCAGTACTCTTACTGACTAGGTCTGCCATTGGTACAGTTTTAATTACAAAACATTACTTCTTTGTACCTATTGTCAAAACAGTGGTCACAGATATTCCAGGTTCCAGAGAAGGGATAAGAGACCCACCCATATTCCAATGGGTGGAGGGCACAGTACACAACCATCTTTGATGTACCTCTCTTCTGTGGGACAGATGTGTAGAAATGTTTAGGGGAATCTTGGTGGACCTTCATATGGATCTTCAAAAAGAAATCAGATTTTAGAAATGTGAATGAGAGTCTTATAATGAAAAATGAACAAACAAGTATGAGGTTCAAGAGGCTGAGAATGAAAAAAACATTGCATTTAAGAGGAATTTGGGAGAAGCCAACCAAAGAGAAATAGGATGTGAACAGTCAACCAACAGTGAAGCTATGTACAGATGCTCGAGGTCAAAGACATACATGAAAGCTCCTAAATGCTGGTTTATGAAGGAGGTGTGCTGACAGCAGTGAAAACACTCAGAGAGACCAGAAGATACCAGTGAAGAATGGTGTGGAATAATGGGGCTGACAAGAGGAAAACTGAAGTCAGTCTCTGTTCTTTGTGAGGACAGGACACCATGCAGAGCAGCCTGAAGTTTCCCAAGGCTGGCTCTACTTCTGACCTTCCAACACTCTGAAAGTTCTCTGTGTTGTGCTTGTTTCTAAAAACTATCCAATAATTTGGAAATTAAACATCAGGGGGTTAACAAACCAGCTGGAGCCCACCCTTGCCAGTCTTCCCCCTTTTTTTACTCCTTTGTATAAATACTCCTACCCTCTGCCAAAGAGAACGACAGTGGTTTTTCAGGCATGAGTCTGCTGCCCTCCTCAGTTTGTAGACAAATTAAATGACTTTCCTTCTCAAATTGTTTCCTTTCATTGCCTGAGGGAAACCGAGGCTGGTGTTCAGTATCACATGTAGCTCTCTAATCTTTGAAGAAATCGAGAACTCATCAATGTTGATGAGTTATTTGTAATAACGTGGTCATGACAATGACTAGCAAGATGATAAAACAGCTCTGAAGAGTGTTCTTAGTACTTCATATACATGAACTTTACACCATATTCCTATCTAAGTTAGGGTTGAAGTATTCTTCAGAAGAAATTGTATAGCCAAAAGGTAGTTTTAATAAGATGCTGATGTTTTGGTTTAAACTCCCTAGATTATATTTATGTGAAAATTTCTTGTATTAAATTCATTCATATTTAGTATGCAGATGTATATTTGTGCAGAAGGGAATAAAACATAATATATGAAAAAAAATAATAAAAACTATCCAAAATTCAAGTCCCTTTTCCAGGGTATCCTCTCTGATCCAACCAGTCAAAATCAGGAATTCTTCTAAACATCTTTATGATATTTCCTCAACTTCTAACTTCATGTGTTCCTGCATACATAATGTTCATTAGTATTTTCTATCCCTTTGTTTGTTTCTTATAATAGAGCAAAGAAAATGACAGAAAAAGTGGAGGAAGTAAAGATTTGATGTGAACATTATAGTTACACAAAAATGGAGAAGGTGCAAAAGAATTGGAGAGGAGAAATGCAGGGATTGAAAAAGTCAAGTTTTGCTTATTTGTTTACCAATTTTCTTCATTGTTTCAGTTCTAATTATTGATCATAAAACAGAGGTAGAATTAATTGAATTAAGCAGATGCCACAAGGATAAAAAGAGTCACAAGTTAATTATGTTTTAGAAGAATATCTAAAAAAAATATGTAACTAGATGAAATTATAGCAAATTATTTTATTTTGAGGTATGTAGGTAGTAATAGACTGTCTTTTTCTACCTTCTTTTTTCATATAAATTCTGCTGTAGAAAAAACTGATTAATTGTATGACAATCTAAAAATTACATGTAGGTAACAGAGTGCTACTTCTAGCTAATACTTTTCCTTTATAGAGACAAACAGACTATGTAAGGATTGAGACTTGAGTTTTTCAGTCTAAATAACTTAGCCAACAGAACCATAAACTGTGCTATAATAAAGGTCAATTAGAGCAGTATTTTGTAACACAGGGTGACAGCCTGTGTCATCTATACTCTGGAAGAAGCAACCTCTTTGTGTCTAGTGGAAACAAATAAAGCCTATAAAGCTTTTGGCCTGTAAAAATAAGATTTTAATGTTGTTGTCTTTATCATGTCTTGCTTTTAAATAGAATGAGAAAATAAAAGCACATGACAAATGGAATTTATAAATATTTTGTTTTCTAACAAATTGAAACATAAGCTCATGGAAGACACAAAATGTGTCTTCCATTTTTATGCCGTTGTGCATGGCATATAAATTCTTGAAAGAATGGGGAATAAACAAATGAGTGAATAAGTGAAATGTGTATGAAATCAGCTTTATTTGACTATAACCTGGAAAACTATCAAGAACATGATAAACCAGCAGTGATTATTATAGTGAATGTGATATTCATCTCAGATACTGTATTTAATATAGCAGATTTTTGAATAACATCATTTTTTTCAATGTCATTTCATTATAACATTAATGAGAGGAAAAAAAAAAACTATCCCACTGACACTAAATGAAATGATGTTATTTGAGGATCTAGTTTCCTTATAAGTTGTTTCACTTTAAAGTCACAGTTTCCAAGAACCTATCAATCATGTTATCAACTAATGGTCACAAAAATTAGAACCATATATTAGATGTATATATGCATATACATGTTATTTAATGGTAAACAAAAGAAATGATAAAGAGGTAAATATGACAAAATCACACAAATCAACTTCAAAGAAGCTAAGCCATCTGTTCATCAGACTAACATAAATGACCATTACCCAGGGATGCTGGGATGATACTCAAACTACATTGAAAGGCAATGCAAGCTCACAGAAACTCTAAGTCAAGCTCCCTACAAACCATAACCATTAGCTTGTGAGATATAAGGAGGAAAGTTAGGTTGGCACTAATTATTTTAAGAGTTGTTCATGAGCAGGATTTAAATATATCTATATCTATATAGATATAGTATATTGTCTTAATTCAATGTTAGCAATATGATTTTCTATTATGGATAGTAGTATTAATATTTCTTCAATGATAAATAAAAGCTTACAAAATGATAAATTAAATATTGTTATTATTTCTACATCCTATAAAGTGTTTGAGAAAGATACAAAAATGTCAAAGGGTCATGTAGGGTACTGTGCATTCTAAGAAGTCTATCCCAAATCAAGGTTAAAATATCAGTGTATTTCCATTGGCTGAATGGTTGCATAAATTAATGCTATTCAGAACAGCTTTAACTTGCACAGCTGACTTAGGAAATGTGTGACTAAGCTTCTAAATTGGCATGGAAGGCACATTTACAGGAGTTGCCTTATCTCTGCACCACTTAATGCCTTTCACTTCCTCTTATTATCATCATCACTTTCATCACAGGCAGTTTCTCCTTCATAATCAAAAGTCCTTGGAGAATAGTCCTGCTTAAAGCTATGGGTCACTGAAAATGTGGTGTGTCTCTTTCATTTACATTTTGATTAAGTGAAAGTCTCTTAATTTGGGTCATTATCGATACATAAATCTGTAGAGAAAATGAACATGCATTTGTAATGCAACCAACATGACATGATTTATTGCTCTTATAAAGTGTAAATACAGGAAGAACAAAAGTCCAGCTCTTAGGTCCCTTGGACATGACACACTGCCAGTGACTAATGGGACCACTTGCATCCTCTGTGAAGGCCAGCTTGGAGCTCCCCTTGTCATTGCATCATTACTTCAACTGAACTAGGCTCCAGCTTAAAAGCCATCATATGTAAGTTTGTCTACTATACTTTACCGATCTTCCTGTGGAAGGTTTGTGAGTGGTAAATGAAAGCTCAAAATGGGTTTCCATACCTGATTGTGGACTTTGTTTGGGGAATTTGGCTACCGCTGGAGGGCTGGAGGTGGAATGAATTCGCTGGTTGGCAGAGCTGTGGATGCTGCTGGGAGCTACTGCAGAGACATTCTTCCTGGGCTTCATGTCTTGCAGCCACATGGGCGAGGCTTCGAAGGCCTGCATCCTGCGAGCATGACTGTTGGCATTGACTTTCAAGTAGGCCTGGGCCTTGTGTTCCTGGAGCTCTCCATAATTGGCATCTGTCACCCTGCACTCATATAGGCCTTCATCCTTTTTCCTCACTTTGGAAATTTGAAGCTTGTGAGAGATGTCATTGCCTTGGACTTTTACTGTCTGAAAAATTGCAGTTAAAAAGAAAAAAATAAAGTGCTACATCAAATGATTTCATTTTTACTCTTTGTCCTGGGATTGCTAATGTTGGAAATTAAAGGGTCTTTTGGCCATGGACATAGAGCTTTTTATTTTCTCGGCAGTCAAATCTGAAGGTCTTATTTATCCTAATCTACTAACAACTGGCTTCACAAATTCATGGAATAATTAGCTCAATCCAATCGGTGCCAAATTCCATTAGCCATGTGGTCACTATTTTCCAGGTTTCAGTAGCTGGCTCTGCCATTTTCTAATCATGGATTGACTGTTAATTCTCAGCTCAATTAGACATGAATCTAGTGAGGACAAGTAAGTCTGGATAAAGATCACAGGATATTTTTCTGGTCGTTGTGATCAATATTGAGTTTAAATGAAAATGTTATCCTCACACTGGGATGACTACTAAAGGTAAAAGTAGATTTGGTTGTTATAGACGTTTCTTCTTAAATATTTGGTGCAGTCTAACCTACAGTCATGGGGTAGCATGTATCAAGGTGCAAAGTAATATCACTTGAAATCCTATGGCTCATTAACACATACACCTTGCTATTACAGAGTCTCACTATAGTGACTGGATCTTGAGATACATTTGAATGATTTTCAAAACTGAAATTAACTCTCCTATTTATTTTAATAATTTATGCTAGATTAATAGTAAGATTATATTTATGCACATTTATATATAATATGTGTATTTGTAATTAATAAAATTCTATATAATAAGCAATATTATATATACCCAAGAGCATCTTTATCACAATGGTTAGATTCAATATATGTTGTATATTATCATTGACTAAATGAGATTTTACAAAATGATCAGACTTTAAGGATTTGGCTATTTTGAAAGAGAGGAAAAAAGTGAAGAAGGCACAAAGGTATACTGCCACAGGCCATTGGTATACTGCCACTGACCAAAAATAATTAAGAAATTTTCGGACATTTGTATCTATTTTTTAAATTTATTTATTTATTTTACTAATGAAACACATTATTTTACATCCTTGCAAATATTTTGATGAGGTAAGATTTCTCTCTCAGGTGTAGTCACTGTTGCTCTCCCATCGCCAAAGCACCCAAGGTCTTTGTTCATCTGTTTTTACATGTGGAACTATTTATACAAACAGTGTCACATTTGAACTATGTGTCACATTTAAACAAACTGATATGCATACAAAATTGTATATAAATATACTATACGACAAACATAATGGATATTAATAGATTAAATAAAATATGTTATTTCCTAATAAAGTTTAAGATATTCAGAGTACTCATACTTTTATTATCCCTTTTACAGTAGAGTAAACTGAAGCTTAGAGGTTTGGATGACTGATTCATAATAATGCTAATTAGGATGATCTAGGATGCTCTTAGAAAATGCTTTCAGTTGAATTAGTGAAGAACCAGTAACTCTACATTTGTAGGGAACAAAGGTCATATCAGTTTATTTTTTCTGTAAGGTACTTTGGTATTTATTTTTAATATTTACAGAGGTAACATTGGTTTACAATAGTGCACATGATTTAGTGGGCTAAGAACACACCTTTATTCATATCAGTATGTTATCAAAGCTCTACTAGGAATTTTAAATTAAAAACTGCTGACAAAGGACATATGATCAAAATCACACAGTGGGTAGTCTAGGGAAAAATACTTTCTACTTCAGTTTGTATTTAGAAAATTTTCTAATTCATGATTTTATGGACTATTGGCACGAGTAACAGTGTGGTTATGTATCTGACTATATACTAACCTAGGTCAGGCTGTGTGGGGCTACTTTTGTTATTGGTCTTTGTAGTATATGAACTTGAGTGAAGACAAATAGTTAAACAATTTAGCCATTTATAGGTATATGAAAATAAAATATTTCACAAAAATGTTATAAACAGTTGATCTTATCAATAGTTTCTCTAGCAATTAAGAAAACAACAGTTTCTGTATATAATAATATAATTGAAATATTCTGAAAAGATCAGTGACTTTATAAAATATATATTGGAGCTTCTTATATCTTATTTTTGTTTGGCTTTTTTTTTTTTTTCAGTTGAGATTATATGCTTAGACCATATTTTATTCTATTAGTAAAATATACTTTTTGACATTGGTAGTGATGTAACTCAGATTTATACACATTTTGTTATTGTAAAGGCCTCATAATAAGTCTCCTTTTTAAATCAATTTAAACATAAGTAGCATAAATAGAAACAATGTAAGACATTGTTTTTTAGATTCCATATATATTATATATACATGCACATATATTTAATTTATTTTTTATTATAAGACTATTTTATTTCTAGTAATGAAAAATTATTAACCATTTTTATGGTGCAAAGGAAATCATCCTGAACCCCTCTGAACTCTTCTAGGATGACAATCAGACAAGCACCGGGGTAAGATAACAGGAAAAAGTTGTATAGAAGTTTAATAATAACACGTATACCTCTCACATACATGGAGGCGATGCAACATGACTGAATAGGTTGGTCTGAAGACAAGGGAGGTTTGGAGTAAAAAGAATTTTACCCAGAAAAAACAAAGTTCCCTCTGCTTTCTTCACTGAAAAGAGATATGGGGATTAGCGCTAGCTAGGAGACCCTTACAGAGAGAAATTTAGACAGAAACATTTAAAGCAGTCTTTTGAACATGATTGAAGATTGTTAGAGAGGTGGTGGTAGGCAGAGTATAAAAGTGTACATTTGTAGAGGAGGTTTGAACCTATAACCTGTGGAGCAGATAATAAAGATGTAAACCTACTTTATGTCGATAAACATAATTTGGGGGGAAAAATAGGAGTCTTCATCCAACTTTCTAGAACTTCTAGAAAATCAATATTTTACCCAAAAGGACATATTTCGGGGTGGAGAATTTTGCTCCTCTATACTATCTATCAACAAGTTAAATATTAATATAAAGTGATCATGGTTTCATTTGTTATGGTGTTCATTTTTTCTAGTTTCATACATAATATATTGTTAAATATACTATTTAGTAGTTATTCTATATTTTCAAGAAGTCAATATCTTTAATTTAATATATATCTTTAATTTATATATATATTATTGGCTCTTGGCTTTATGTTTATATTTATATTTATGATTTTGAACATGCATTAGAAATATATTGTATGCATTCTATTAAACATTGCATTGTTTTAATTACAATTTCAATATAGTGTCATATGCTTTAAGTTTCTCTGCCTAGGAGAATTCTTGCATGTTAATGTTTTACATACTACTAAAAGATGTAATTTCTGTAACTTCAAGTGACTATATAACACGGTAGCCCTTTACACTTACAATTACATAACTCAAAAAGTGCAAGAAAAAAAAAATGCCACACACCTCTTCAGATGGCAGAATGATGCTCAAGTAATTGTTTAAACATTACATGGTCAAAATAAATAATTTTATTGTACCAACTCTAAATCAGCTTCAAATTTTATGTGCCTCAGGAGGTAAGACAGATGTAGTATTGCGTTTGTAAAATTGCCTCTTTCAGGAACAGTAGTTAAAATATTTTATAAACCTAAAATTAATGGATAGTTCGTCGCCCAGATCCTCCCTGGCCTTGGCAAGCATCACCCCTGTGGCTGTCTCAGAGATACTCACGCTGATCTTAGTCCCGTCGTTGTCGGGGTCGCGATCTGGCACCAGCTCCACCTGCGGGACAAGGAGACACACGCTGGGCAGCGGATAGAGTTGACCCTGACTGAACCCACCAGCGACCCCAGCCTCTGTGCAGTTCACTCGGGTGTCTTAGGAACTACACAGCGAGTGGGGATTGTGGGCGGGAGGAACGACGCCCCACTGGCGAGGGTTTTCAGGCCAGAAGGAGGTCACCACTTCCCATGCGCCTGCCATTAGGCAGCGAGCAGAGGTGGGACGACCGGTTTTTCAAGGCTCAGAGACAGCTGTTTGTGCGGTTCCGGGGTGGGGCTCAGTGGAGACTGGAGGCTCAGAGGAAGTAGAGGCTGAGGGAAGGAGGGGGGCAGTGGTAAGGTCCGGGCTAAGGGAAGGTGGGTGTGGTCTCTACCCAGAGGGCTTGGATGGCCCAGCGCACAGTGGCCAGAGTGAAGTTGCAGTGGAGAGTGGTCAGGGGGTTGCCCAAGAAGACGTCCCTGGGACGTGCTGTGTGTGCCACCTCGCCTAAGGGAAGGGTGGGTGTGGTACCCAGGTGGGTGCAAGTCTGCTGATAGCAGACTTTGTTGCTGCCCTGGATCTCTGCTACAGATTTTCCTTTTCTCAGTAGGACATGTCTTCTGGATAGTTTGCTGATTTTTTTAGTATCTGCCTTGACACCCTTTCCTTATTGCTCTCCCCCTTTTCCTCTTACTCTTCTTTCTCTGCCTCTCCAGTCCTCCCTTCTGCTCTCCCCTATAGCACTGTCAGCTTTACTGCCCCTCCCTTCTATTTTCTATATACCTCCAGTCTATTCCTTCACTCACTATTTCCTTCTTCCTTCTTCCTTTCTCCCACTCTGCCTAACTCCATTTCCCTCTCTTTTCTTCCCTTCCACTTCTTTCCTCTTCCCCTCCAGCTTTCTTTCATCCCCACCTCTTCTTCTCCCTCTTTCTACTCCTTCCTCTTTTTCCTGACCTGCTTTCCTCCTACCCTGTCATCCCTTTCTTCCAGCTCTCCCTTCACCACAGCAATCTCTTGTGTGCTGAATGCAGACATGAAAAGAAATAGCTATGTAGGGTTAGTAGTAGGTATAGGGGCACTGAAATAATTCTGTTCTCTCACCCTACTTTTCCTGATGTGTCACTGCAGGTGTGCCATCAGGGATTGCTTGATAGAAACCAGGACTAAATGGTTGAGACATCCCCAGCTTTAACCAGGGAATGACTCCCTCTGGATTTCAAGCAGCTGTGTCACCACAACTGCAAAGTCCAATGAACTCCCTACATCTCTGGGCAATTTTCTGGGCAAGAGAGTTGGCAGATCCCCAGGGGCACACATGCACATTTTGGGCCCCACCACCAGCAGACTTTGGAGGACTAGGGACAGATCTCACAAAACCAGGACATTGCTGGTCACGAATCTCAGCTACCTGTGAGCCAGCCACTTCGGCCCCAGGCTCCAAATCATCTGCCCCCCTCAGAAACCACCATTGGATTTCCAAGTACACTGAGGATGATCCACTCTGGAAAGCACAGGACATCTCCACATTCTGCCCTTCGGTTGCAGTCACATTCCGTGGAAACTCAGTAAATTTTGCTGCAAAACAGAAATGCATCCATTTGGAATAACCACACCACTTTTGTCAGCATCCTTTCCTTGAAAATCTTGCTACATTTTTCTTGGATGTAAGGAAACAAGAACAAAAATCTCTTTATGATATCCTAGACTTCACTTGACTCCCAATTCCATTCTTGTCTTATTTTTGGTATAATGTCTACATCACTTTGCTGTTGATAAACCCAGATAATGGAGAGACTAATAAGCTTGCTGATAACTCTCTTCTTAGCCAAACTGCCCACAGTTAGATACAAATACCTTTTCAGATTGCAGTATTCCCCAAAACTTAAGGGGTTCAGTGACATAAAATTTACCTGTAAAGTTGATAAATGAGAAGACCCTTTTCTTCCAAGTTGCTAAACAATCTATGACTGTTTCAATGTAAAAGAGAATGGATCATGATTACCTGTCAAATGCATATTCCTGATTATATCAAAACTATTAATTAGCAATTGTGATTTGAAGACTAAGGCAGTAACACGCATACCCTCCATGCTGTGATCTCCTTGCTCTCCAAATTAACATTCCTATTTGTTCCCATCAAACCATTGGCTGTAAATTGCCATACATCAACAGGATTTAAGAATCACACACCTGGGCTTAGTTCACATAAAGAATATTTTGAAGTCACCAGAGGGATTTTTTTCCAGCTTTTACATGACAAATCTTGACATTGCTAGTTTTCAGGATTCATGGAATCATGGTGAAACTCACAAAAACAACATATTTGCTTTTTCCCCCCCGAAGGCATTTCTTTAACATGGACTGCTTTGGATAGTTATTCTTATCTTTCTTATCTTCGTATCTTGACTAAGGAACACTTTGTAAATAAATGATGATTCACTCAAGTCTTGGAGAGATTACTGGCTTGTGGAAGTGCACAGCTACAAAGCACACGTGTAGAGAGGAAGACCAACTGAGGGGGCTGCAAGGCTGATTTAAGGTGGATGCAACATCCCCCCACCCCGACAACACACACCTACACACAGATACATTTTAAAGAGAAACACCATCAGTGTCTCTTTTCAACATCTTATGAAATTCCAAATGATCTCTATTGAAATAGGTCTACATTTTATACTTCAAGAAAATGGTAGCTGTTACGACTTTCGAAATGGACTTTTCCTGCTGGAAGGAGGAGGACTCATTTCTTGCAGAAACGGTGCAGTTCGGCAGCAGCGATGTGATCTGTTCGTGGTGCTGAAATGATTGCTGCAGCCTGAGAAGTCCGGAACAACTGGGTTCGGCAGGCTGATGCTGTTTGTATGCAAGTCCTGTCTGTTTATGGGTCTCAGAGGAGTCTGTCCTTTTATAAGCACACAATGCAAACGAGTCACAAGGACCCAAAAAAGGAAATTCTAAACTCATTCTGTCTACACAGAGAGGACGGGCAATTGAGAGACCCCATCCCCAGCTCTTGTTTGTTTGTGATGATTATGTATGCATGAGTGGTTACCCTGTGCACACACACACACACAGATAGAAGACTGGGCGTGCTTGTGCACACACACACAAACATACAATCACACACGCACATACTGTGTGTTCACCGAGGAACCTACCTCATTGTCAGGGACCAACTAAATTTGCTGTCAAATTTAGCTTGCCTGCTGTTTAATAAACTTTGACGAAAAGGCAAACAGAACACTATTTGTACAACCTAAACCCACTGCTACTTGCTCACCACATCTGGCCATTCTTTCTAGAGAACTCTCTCTCTCTCTCTCTCTCTCTCTCTCTCCAAGCAAATATATATTAGGCAACCAGCAAGACTTACCTTGAGAAGAAAGCCCTTGCTGTACATATAAAATCGAAAAGAAAACAAATCCAACATACGCCAAAAAGATCCCCATCATTCAAAGACGGTGGGGAGGGGGTCACATCAGTGTAGCCAAGAGCCAAAAACCTAAAAGAAAGGGATGCACATCTATCTATCTATCCGAGGCCGCTCAGAGCCCAGGGCGCGTCGCTGCACTCATCCAGCTGCTTCTCGGCTCGGACAAGCTGGGGGCAGGTGGGGGCGGGGTGGGTGCGATCGCGGAGGGTGAACAGCTGCTCCGAGTCGGCTAGTCGAGTCCAGACCCGGCTGCGGCGAGGGGAGTGTCTCCGTGGCCGCGCTCGCGGTACCTGCAGCTGGTCCACGTCAGCCGCTCGGCTGCGTGCTCGCCTCCCCCATGCCAAGTCGGCCTCGCGTGGGGATGGGGTGGCAACGGGGTGGGCAGGGGGGCCAGGGGCTCAGTCAGCTCGCCACCGCAACTTTGCTCCGACCGAGGCGAGGGCGCTTTAACCCTGTGAGCACCGGGGCTTGGGACTCGGTAACTGCTTCCTCCCTTCTTAGAGATGGAACATGTATCCCCCCCACTCCCCCCATTTGCTTTCCTCCCCATCGGCAGAATCTTTCTCCTTCAGCCTTGGGATCGCTCCGTTGTTGAGAGGACCTTACTGTTATAGGATGGCGCTGTACTCCGGGCTTGGGGCTGGAGATTGGAGGAGGAAGTTGGGGCCTGGATGGAGAAGGGATGGGGGGATGGGGTGAGAGAGTCTGCATTTGGGCGATGAAAACAGCCATTTGAAGGAAATGTCGCTTAACCAGTTATTAACTGCTCTAACTAGAATGATCACAGGCTATTATTTCACACGAATTTATTGCTGAACAGCCTCCAGTAGGAGAGAAGCAGCTCGTGCAAGCTACACACTTTAGCTGGCAATCCGAAAAGACAAAAGTACAAAAAGTCACATACTGAGAGAATTTTCCAGAAGAAAAGCACAGCAGACTAGGTTTACTTTTACTTATTTCGAAGATTCATGTACTCTTTGCTTTCCCTGCCTCCATCTCTCTTGTTTGGAGTTGGGGGAGGGGTTTCACAAACCATTAAGAGCTACATTCCATGGGGTTTTCTTTTATTTGCCTTTGTTTTGCGTGACACAGTGATTATTTTATGGTATCTAGGATTATGTGTATAAGAAATAATGTTTTAGGAACTAAAAGCCCAATAAGTTTTTGAATTGGGTACAAATCTAGTTATCTGCTCTGGAGAAGATTTGAGATGTATATTCTATTTCTTACTAAGAATCTACAAACAGTATATATCACATTAAAGACTCTGTCCTTATAAAATCCAACCTTTAGTCAATAAATTAAAATCCTTCTGACAAAATTAAATCAGTAACCATCTGAGTAGAGAACCAGATATTTTATTATCATTATTATTTCCGTACAACGACACCACAAATCTTCAGAATTATTTGGAAATATGACTCAGTCTTAGCAGTGCAGTCAGGAAACCAATGCAGTATATGCATTTTCATTTTACTGGTAAGAATTTGTAGTTGGCTGATTCCTTCACTGCACTGATCAGAAAGAAATAACCTTAACATAGTTGTTGAGTTTTAAAAGCCCATACAGTTCTACTGCTGAATGCAGCTATAACTTAAATGATTAAAATAAATAAATAAATAACTGAGACACAATTAATTCACATTACTTGTGGGTAAAAAAATATATTATTTTTACTCTGGGTAGACATAGAATATAAAATTCAGAAAACATCATGAGGAATATTTTATATCTGTCTAGGATAACAAGAGTATTTTTCTTGTATTGAGTAAAGAATTTTGAAGTATGTCATTTCAAGAAAATAAGTGTCTTTGTGCCCAAACATTCTCTCATCAGAATGTATTCAGAATACAGAAATAAATGGAAGTTAATACACCTACCCCATACTCAACATTATTTGGGAA
Source organism: Galemys pyrenaicus (assembly GCA_019455555.1). Classification (NCBI taxonomy): domain Eukaryota; kingdom Metazoa; phylum Chordata; class Mammalia; order Eulipotyphla; family Talpidae; genus Galemys; species Galemys pyrenaicus. Next base: position 1,853,298 of record JAGFMF010011442.1, read on the forward strand.
AAACAAAACTTTGGAGGTATTAGAACCTCAGAGGTTACCATTTCCAGCTTTAAATTGTGTGCCAAGCAGGATATATTCAACATTTATCACAAAATTTCAATTATTTGAACATTTAACATAAACATGAAATGGATATGTCATCAACATGACCTGATTTCTAGGTTATCTGCTGTAGAACAGTTTCTAATATAAAGAATAGAGAATCCAGTTTATACAAGTGAAATCTTCCTATATGAATTTAACAAACAACTTTATTTTAGGTGAAACTTGATCACTGTACCTGCAGAAGTACATTAATACAGAAGTAAGTTTAAAATTGTGAAAAATAAAGTGTGAGGAAAGCTTGGATAGGACAGATAGCCATCAAAATAAATAGTTACAAGTACTTAAGCAACAAAATAAAAGGACAGGAAAGGGAAGGAAAGGACCATGATAAGAGGGGACCCTATTGGAAGGGAAGAGGGAGAAGGAGGAGAAAATAGGAAAACCTAAATAAAAAAAGAAGATACGATACAAAAGGACTTTATTCTTTTTCTTATGAAAATTGCCTAATAGATATTTTCAGTTTTGTCAATGTAGACTAAAATATTTATATTTTATATCTGATGTATCATGTAAAGGGTAGTAAATAGTATTGGAAAACATATTTTCATCATTTCCTTTAGAATAGGTTTCTAAAGAGAAAATATTTCTATACTAACAGAAATAATAAGAAAATTTAAGTGAAAGTAAACATATTAGAGCACCACAGTTCTGAGAACAAGTTCCATTATTTTTAATAAATCTTGTAAAGCACTAAGTCTTAATAAGACATTGCATTGTCCTACAAAATTAAAGGGAATTGATCAGGAGGAAAGACAACTTGTCTGCATCCAAATACAGGAAAACATCTCCTGTACATTTCTGCTTCCCCAACATGAATACTAGTACCTCATCCTTTAAAAATGAATGTAAATGTCTTTTTTAAAAAATAGCTATTTATGAACCATTGCTTAACAAATAAAATCTCATGATCTCATTTTGATTGTTTTTGGTCCTCTGAGTCACATTTTGGTCATTTTATTTTTTAAAAATTAGCCTATGACAGTGCCCTTGTGGTGTCTGCATCCTCTTACATAAGCTTCTAAAACCATTGATCCATTCAAAGGCTCAACTGGAAAGGAAGAGGCATCAATTCTGAGATGATGGACTGCATCTTCCATTTCCCTTAAGGGAACCTGGGCATGTATGCACTTTTTCTCCTGTAGGTTGATGACAGGATGAATTTCCATCTTATACCTTTATAGTCTGTTCTAAATTATGGCTTAAGTATTCTATACAAAGCCCCCCCCCCCCATATTGGCATACACAAAATTAGGTAATTGATTTGTAAAATTCCTTTAAAACAAAACTATTTAAGGAAAACTGGAAAATCATTCTTTTGGATCCAGAGGCATAAACTTCACTTCTTTATTTCCCAGAAGTCTTACTGGGCAGTTGACTGCTCAAGCTTTTCCAGCATTTGCATCTAGAGGAGCATCCTAATGTGCCTTTGGACACATTCTGCTGAGAAGCTCAAAACTGCATAGGGTAGGGCCTCCCTGGTGGTGCAGTGGGTTAAGCAACGCACTATGAAGCAAACCGCAACCACTGCAGCACGAGTTCGATCCCTGCTGCCGGTCAGGGAGGGG
>JAGFMF010011442.1:1855017-1894074 GCA_019455555.1 Galemys pyrenaicus
CCCCGCTCTGTCTGTGGTGAATCCTCTCACCCCCCACACCTCTGGCCTATACCCCAGTGCTTGTATGCATAAATAAATAAATCTTTAAAAAAAAAAAAACTGCATAGGGTATTGGGTAAAATTTTCACCTCTGACCTCATGCCTGGATTTTATTTTTTCAATTGTGGAAATAAAGAAAAATATTATAGGACCAAAATAAAAAAATATTTTAAAATATCCACAGGAAAACTCTATTTCAACTGAAGAAAATAGGAATTCAAAATAAAGGCACTCAGATCAAATAAAGATAAGTTTTTAAAACTTTTTTCCACCAAATTATAAAAGCTAATGTCTTGGTAGTGCTGACTTTACAGAATACCCCACGTATTACGTATTATGGTTATGACTGAACCATCTTTCTGTACATATAAACAGCATGTCTTCATAAAATGAATGGATTCCAAAACTGTAATGGAGTTCAGTAAATAATCCCAATCACTTACTCTGTATCTGCAGGACAAGGGCTACTAGTGTCCACCAGTCACTGGGATATACATGTAAATCAAGATTTATTTCTCAAAATGTTAAGATGCTCAAAATAGCAGGTAAAGAATTAAATATTTTCAGGCAAACAAATGAACTTTTTGTTCATGCTCCCACTTATATTCATTATACTGAAAAAGTGAACATTAAAAACAAAAATAATTGCACTCAAATTTTTTTTCCCTAGACCATAGTAAACAAATCATTAGAAATTCCAGCATCAGAATAGCATTTGACTCTGCTCCACACAACTTCTTGTTGACTTACATCTTATATGTTATAAACAACACAGAGAAGAGTAATTGATGATCATTGGAAGTGATCACACATTTTAACTAGTAAGTACCCTAAACAGGACATTACACGTCATTTTATAGTTGTTGTTCATTTCAGTCTTCCATCCCTGCCTATCATACTTGCAACATGCAAATGACTTAGATCTAGTTTATATCCTGTGGAATTCAATGTAACTTTGTAATTGAAGTTCATGAAGTTAGAACTCAAGTTATTCGTGAGGTCATGTTATGTCTTTTTAAAAGCATAATGTGTGGCCTAGAGGGAACCTCTTGAAAGTGCAAAGTGAAGCAATATTTAATGTACAAGTAGATAGCAATACCTGTTTAGGTGCCCAATATAAAACTCATGGACCCTCACTTTCCATCCCCTCTGCTTTCTTATTAGAGATTAAAAAAGTCTGGTGGCCAAATAAATGTTTCTGTTAGTTTTGGCATTAAAAAAAGTTAACATGAATATTGTATATCCATCCCCTAGAAAAAAAATCTCTGGTTTGAAGCCACAAAGTAAGAAAAGTTGAGGATATTGTAGCCGAATCTACTATTTCCAGAACATTTTTTTGTGCTTCAGCTGTTGCTGAAACTCAGTATTTGTGATATTTATTAATTTCAATATATTCTTTTTTTCCACTTAAAATTCTGTGGGTTTGATTAGACATGAATAACTACCTTTTATATCTATTTTTGTGCAACAGATAATTATCTGAGGAAAGAAAGCTAAAATATAAGAAAAGCATCGATTTTTGATAGTCTATAATTTCCAGGCTTGTCCATGGCTCTTTGCCTATATTTACAATCTAAGTAAAAGTAAATAATAACTTATATTAATTCTGTTGAAAATATTTCAAGAAACAACAAAATATATAAACATTTAGCTAGACTTACATTTTTAAGTATACATTCTTCCCAATTACGAATTTTATGCTAAGTTCAAATTTTCCCTCTCTCATAATATCTTATTTTCACAGGAATACTTTCATACTGTGAATGACTATGGGTAACACAAACCAAGAAAAAGAGGAGACACTTAATTGAATGGTTTATCTTCCTTAGACATCACCCAGTCAGTGTTCCTGTCAGTAACATTTCCAGATTCACACATTGTGAGGACAATGTTAGATATACTGTGAATGCTCAATAAAAGCTGAGTACTATTTTTATTGTCACTTATCCCTATTTTTAACTCTCGAATCTGAGATTTTGTAAAATGCAGACTAAATGGACAAGATAGTCTCATTAAACCAAATAGCGATTTTCAGAGGAATATGTGGGAGTATTCTGGGCTTTTCCAGAGACAAGTAGTGGTAAATAACAATTGTTATATGGGGGAAATAAATAAATGATATTTGAGAGAAATTCTGCAGTTAATTCAAAACAACAGAACTAAATGAAAAATACACAAATGTCTGGAGGCTATACTCATGAGATTTGTATGGGAAAAGGGCCAAAACAAGAATCCAGAGTTTCTGAATTGATTTTGCTGTGTTGCAGTATGGATTTAAACAGGGGAAAAGACTGTTATCAAACTCCTGTATGTTTAGAAGTCCCACTTACTGCCAAGTCACCGATACCTTGTATATTAATAAATAGCTATTAAGTGATTCGGTATAGTAGTTAACTTAACTGAAGTTAGTCTAACTGCAGTTGGAAGGGTTCACTGACTTACATTAGTGATTCCTGTTATCATAAGGATTTGGTGTATTCCCTTAATTCATAATCTCAAGACTTTTAATGTAGCATTTTGTAAATCTTGGTAGTTAGGTTAGAGATTCATTACCACACTGAAATTATCTTGGTTCATATCAGTTGTCTCAACTTAATTATTAATAGTACATACTTTTGCTTTCAAAACAATTCTTGGTAGATGATAAATGGTATGGCCACACTAGTAACAGAGGAATAGAAAGACTTCAATCAATATCAAGTTCTGACTCATGGTTGGATAAGTTATAAAGGGATATTTAAGACTCTTTATATGGGAATTTAGCTGTAAGGTTATTTGAGGTTGTATGAAAGAGAATTTTGATACCAAGTCAGAGTGTTCTAAATTCAGAGAATAAGAATCAGCTCACATTCTCCTTGGAGAGACCAGTGGGGACTGTGGGAGTAGCCCCTGATAACTGGGCTGAATCATCAATTAGTCTTGGTAATTGCTAAGAAGGAGCAAAAACAGCTTTAGATTTAAGGAAACATGAGTACAGGAATTTATATTTTGGAAGAATGTTTTTCAATTTCAGAAGGAGAAAACAAAAAGATAAAGGAGGTCTTTAAACTTCCCTGGGAATTTTTCTGTATTTGGAATGCTTTTTATGATAGTGAAAGTTGTGTTCACCAGTCTACTTTTAGAGTAGAGGTAAGTGTGTGGGTTTGGGTGAATACACTGAAGTAGTGGTATTCAAGAGTAGGATGGAACAGGGGACAGATAAGTAAATATAAGATTTCTTTTTACCAGTCTATTCTTTAAAAAATGACTGTCTTTTTTCCTTTGTAAAGGTAACATAAGCTTATAACACTTAATATGACTTAGGGAAACAGTTCCCTACCTCCTTAGATATATGTCACTACCTACCCCCATAAATATAAGATTAAAAGGAATACTTAAACTGACATTCATTCTCCTGCCATCTTTCAGCAAGATGACTTTACTGGACGACACTTGCTGTGTTCAGCATGCCTGATCCATTCATTCCCTAAGACAATGTATGCCAGACTCTTCTCCGTAGGAAGCCCTCATTCCCATCCTTTCCAATTTCCATTGGTTCTTTTCATTGTGCTTTAGAGTTCTTTCTTTTAAAATTAACAAAATTTTATGCATCTTCATCTTCTTCAACTTTTTACCTTGTACAGATTCAGTTTTTAATAGAAGTCAGGTTGCCTCCAATTGATGCATCATCTCAAGACCTTCCTCACAGGAAGATCAGAACTTCCCAACCTGGTTTTACAACTTTGAATTTAACTTTATACTTTTGATGCTCATGTTATACAATTTAGAACATCTCTCTTTTCATTTATAGATGTTCTGCTTTATTTGTTTAGGATTTAACACTTCATCTCTTGATATCTAACCTATGACCCATCTTCATCCTGTAGTTGCTTCATCTTTGACTTAGACAAAGCTTTCAAAATACTGATGTCTCTGATTTGTAGTATCATATATAAAATCATAGAAAATAAAAATGTTGTTCACCCTAATTCAAACACATATTTTCATAGTCTTGTTGATTTTTTCTATTTTCTAGAACCATTGCACCTTGGAAATAATAAATTTAGACACCCCATCACTTATCTAAACTTTTTATTCTTTCAATTGTTTTACTGCCCTATTAGTTGATCATCTGTTCCCTAAGATCCATTACAGTCGCTCTTTTGGCATTTTCACATTGTTTTTTCTATATCATTTTAGCCTTGCTTTCACTCAATCTTAGATTCATTGTGCTATAATTTAGCCAGTCTTGATCTCCCTTGCTATATCAATAAGTCAATATAATGATTCTGCAAATTCCTGAGACTATCTTCACATTCATTCAGAAATAAAGGAAATAACTTAAGGTTTGCACATCAACTTACCAGGTATAAGATACCACTTGTTATCTAATTTTAATAGCTTTCAAACTAGAACATAGTGTCATTCTAGGTCTCCAGGCATGTTATGACAGGGTTCCCCCTCACAGGAATCCAGAGGCTCCTATAACTAAGGGATTTTGTGATTTATAACTTATTTTGTGATTTGTATTTTATAACCTGGAGAAATTAAGTAATTGATGTTTGAGAGAAAAACTAAATTTGGTTTAAAATGAGATTTAATAAAGAAATAGATAAGTACCTTGAAACTATAAGTCAGGAGAAGGATTTGGGAAGAGACTGTACAGAGTTTTACATTTGATTTAGCCATGTTCTATCTAGCATGAGTTATGTCAGGGAAAAGGCTTCAGTATGATTTCCATTTATAGACAGATCTCATTTGTGACTTCACTTGCATCTGAAAATTATGGAGATTAATACTATTACTATTATTTTTTTGGTAAAGGCCTAAGTCATGTTTCTGTTCATCAGACATAAAATGTTTTTATTTTTTCAAAGCATCAACCAGTACTTTGATAGAAAGAATATAATAACTCCATTAACTTTATAAAGACATCTATTAAATACCAGTATTAAATATCATATTTAACAGTATGCTGAAAATACATGTTTTAGTTTGGATTTATAAATAGATGATCTCAATGTTTACCACCATCCAGCATCATACAAGAGATAAAACTAATGCACTACATCAAAATAAATGAGTAACATGTATAAAGATAAAGAGAATTGAAACAAAGCTATCAATATGTGCAGGTAATATGATTATATGTGTAGAAAATACAAAGGGTAAAAATGAGTTACAATTTATAAGCAAATTTGGGGAAAAAACTTTTGAAGATGAAATCAATGTAATTAATTGTATTACATATTTTGGACACAAAGTTCACACTGTTAAAATTATTTTTAAAAATATAAGGTGTCTTCAGAACAGAATAAAATTATCAAATACACAGAAATAAATCTAGTGAAAAATATGCAGTATGTCTGTATAGAAATTTACAGATATATTGGAAAGAAAAAAAAAGAATATCTAAATACATTTAGAATGTTTCCTGCTTTTCAAATGTACATTTCTTTGTAATTTGAATTATGATGTCAGGAGGTTATTCGTGGTTATTGACAAACTAATTTGAAATTAATTTTTGAAATTTTCAGCATAAAATATGGCAAAGTTTACAAAAAAGATGAGAAATGTAAGAAATGATATACTAGATTTATGAAAACAGCATAAATAATTTTTGGTCATTATTGCATTAACATGATTAAAAATCAACAAATGAAATTAAATTTAAAAATCTAGAAATATCCTTATATGCATATGGACTTTCATATATAGCATGGGTAAATTTTCAGGTAAATTGTCAAAGAATCTTTTCTATTAATTATAGTTAGTCAACTGGATATCTAGATGGAAAAAGTGACACATTCCCTATTTTATTAAAATATCAAACAGCAAAAAACAAAATCAAATTTAATTATGATCTATGTGTGAACCCTTACTAAAATATTAGTTTTTAAAGGATAATCAAATAGAAAATCTTGATTTTGGCATAGAAAATGATTGCTTAACATGTAAAAAAATATATACTACCTAGATTGATAAATCTGTCCACCAAATGGCATTCTATTTTGTGAAGTGAATCTAAAGTAGTTCCCATATTTTTAAAACTAGTGTATTTTTTTTATTGATCTGTGGACTTATATATTCTGGATATGAGCACTTTATTGGTTATATATGTTCCAAGTCTCCATACTGTTCAATATCTTGAATAGTAACATAAATGCAAATGAAAACATTGTACAATGGAATATCTATATACCCGCAATAGGATAGCCAAAGGGAAAAACACTATTTCAACTTGTTGAACTGATGTGACACACTATAGAAAAGCATAATTTGGTGGAAGTACCAAAATGGTACTTTCTGGAACACAGTTTGATTTGTTTATTTACTTTATTATTATTATTTTTAAAGATTTTATTTATTTATGCATACAAGAGCTGGGGCACAAGCCAGAGGTGTGTGTGTGTGTGTGTGTGAAGATTCATCGAGACAGAGTGGGGAGCAGAACAAGCAGACTGACTGAAGTGCACTGCTGAGGGGAGCAGCAGGCAAGACAGGATAGGTCTGCTACACTATGTGGGTCCCCTCCCTGGCTGGGGATTGAACTCATGCTGCAGTAGCTTCAGAAGTCTTACAGTACAGTGCTCAACCCCTTGAGCCAGCAGGGAGGATCCAAGTTTAAAGTTTTAATAGTAAAAATTAATTTCTTCTCATAGTGATAAAATTCCCAAATAATATCATAAGGAGAGTTGAACTTTTTCTGTCTTTACATAGTAGTATCTACAGATCAGTAGTTCAAGAGTTCATGGGGTCTTTAAGAGGTGGAGTACTTTGTCCTCCATTCTAGACAGCAGAAAAGGAGAAGAAAAGCACACCAGACCAACATAATGACAGATATACATGGCTATGATAGACAATGTATATTCTTCCAGGGTTAGTCTTCAGTCTTTTCTGATTTTCTGTAGTGCATCCACACATACCCTGCTACCAGAATGTCCCATGGGAAAAACTCAGAATGATTCTTAGCTGACTTTCTCTACATTGGTCATATATTTTATGAGTGCAATGAGCTGGAGCAGAAATGGAGTATTAGGTAAAAGTTAAGGAAATATGAATAAAGTAGCATCAAGTAATAATAACTTATCAGCACTTATTAATTGCAAAAAAGTGCCACAATAAAATCATATGTTAATAACAGCATTATTTTAAATTTTCTGTAAATTTAAATATATTCTGAAATGAAACAGAATATTTAAAAATACCTGAAAAGAGTCCTGCAAAATGTTGACAAAATGAAGATTCTGGTTGTGCTCCCTCCAAATATGCATAAAAAATTTTGATGCAAAATAAAGGTAAAAAAAAAAAACTAAAGGAAAATACTAACCAGACACAATAGGAGTATCATTCCAACTGAAAGCATAAGAAAATATCTAAGTGACCTTTGTTTTCTTTGTTTTAAGTGATAATGGGTTATCACAACCAATAATGGGGGGGGGGGAGTGGCAACAGTGTGGTGATCCCTACAACTGCTAACATGGGCACATACCATGGTAAGCTCCTAAGACTTACCATTGCACCGGGCACCTATGAGGAGTGCATTACTGGGGAGTGGCAGAAGTGGAGAGACAGAATGAAGACTGCACTTGAAACTGGCTCATAACACAGACATTTCTAGCCTAAATAAGATTCAAGCACCTGGACTTTTATAGAAGACACTACTACTGCAGTCCAGGCCCCTCCCACCCTAGACCAAGACATACAAAATTTCTTCAACCCCAGAAAACATTTGCCACCCCTCACAAAAAATGCATTGCAACAGGAATTTCAGATTCCTGAGTGTACTGGTTCTACTGGTGGTGACTTTTTGATGCCTATTACTCTGGTCCCCTTTTATACATACTACCTCTTGCTGGTACCAGTGCTCAGCTACTCCAACAAGAATAAAAACAGCAGTTGAAAATCTATTCTTATACAAACTGAAACACACACAAAACAGAAAATGAGGAGACAGTAGAACACAGAACAAATGAGAGAAAAATAAAGAACCCAAAAGGAACCCTGACTCAGCTTGGTTGTGGAACATGGCAGAAGATTAATTCAGGGCAACAGTTCCAGCAACACTAATGGATCTTTAAAAAAAAAAAAATAGTATATAAAATGACAACTATATAAAGAAAACGAAAATATGGGCACAGTACATTCATAAATAATGGAGCTAGGAAATTCTATAGCTCATTTAAAAATTTTAATCATATAAAAGTAATTAAGGGCCTTGATATTAGATAAATAGAAGTAGTGAAGAGAATTAGTAAATTTGGACACACAATGCTAAAGAACACAAGAATAGAACAAGATAGAAAGAAAATGAAAACATTATGAGAGCTCTCTGGGATACCTTAAAGAAAATAATATCTGTCATGGGATTCACAGAAGAAGAAGAAAAGAGGAAGACATAGAAAACGTATTTGAAAAAACATAATCACTGAAAACTTTCTCACTCTGGGAAATGAACCAGAACTGGTGACTCAAGAGGTCCAAAGAGGTCCAAACAAAATAATGTCAAATAGGTATACACCAAGACATTTAACAATAAAGCTACTGAGAACCAATTACAAGGACAGAATAGCAAAAATATCAAGAGGATAAAGGACAAATATCAAGAGGATAAGGGAACACCAATCAGAATGTCAGCAGATTTTTCAACAGAAACATGAAAGGACTAGAAAGAGTTAGTCTAACTACTTAAAGAAAAGTAATTTCAGCCCAGAATACTCTACCAATATAAATTAAACAGCTAAGAAGGAAGAGTAAGGAACTCCTCTGCGAAACAAAAAACTAAAATAATTTATCAACACCAATCTGCATATGAAAAAAGTCTTAAAGGAGATATTATAAAGCAACAGAAAAAACATTATCAAGGAAAAATACAGCTAAAATACTTAACATGGATTAGGAGATAGAACAATGTAATAATGTGGCCCATAAGAACCAGCTGGAGGCCAGCCTGTCTATTGGGTTACATAAATATTTCATCATACACCAACCATACCAAAAAATAATAGGAGTAATGTGTAAGATATTAGAAATTGAACCTAACCAAAATATTAGAAGACCTCAAAATTAAGACAAACCAAAACCAAAACATAACAAAATGACAATAGTTATATTTTAAGAATCATCTTACATGTAAATGACTTGGGCTTGTCAATCAAACATTATAGAATGGCTGAATAAATTTCAAAAAAGCTCAACCTTCTGGGGTTTAAAAGAAATCTACCTTACCAAAAAAGCCAAACATAGAATTAAAAGTTGGAATACAGTTTTATTCAAGTAAATGGTAATACAAAAATTAAAAATAATCAGAAACAGCTAAATTGAAATCAGATAAAATAGGCTTCTAATTAAGAAACATAAAAATAAAGATACTATATTATGGTTAAAGGACTAATACATCATGAAGAAATAACATTTATAAATATACATGCATTGAATGATGGGGCCAAAGATACATAAGACAAAACTGGAGCACAAAAGAAATATTGATAGCAATACAGTAATACTAAGGAAACTTAATGCCTCACTATCAACAATGGAAATATCAACAAGACAAACTATAAACAACAAACTGTAATGAGGAGCTAGACCAAATATGTCTAGCAGACAACTATAGAACACCTCACCCAGAAAGAGCTGCATACACATTTTTCTTTTCAAATGCACATACATCCTCTTCAAGAATAGACCTCATTTTGGGTCACAAAGCAACTGTCAATAAAACCACAAAGACTGAAGTTGTAACTAGTACTTTTTCTGACCACAAGTCATAAAACTAGAAATCAACGATAAGAAAAAAGAAGAAAAACATGAATACATGGATATTAAATGGCATGCTGCTTATCAGCATAAAAGGAGAAATTAAAGCAGAAGTTAAAAAGATGCTTAAAAATAAAGGAAAATTATTCTCTAAGTTACCAGAATCTATGGGATGCAGCACAAATGGTATTAAGGGGAAAGACTTGCAATAAAATCCCATATTAAAAAGCAAAACTACCTCAAATGAACAAGCTAATATCACACCTAAAGCAATCTGAAAACAAACAACAAAAAATAACTAAAGTTAGTAGAAGAAAGGAAATAATGAAATTGGAGCAGAAATAAATGAAATCAAGAATATATAAAGCTTCAATGAAACCAAAATTTGCTTCTTTAAGAGGATAAGAAAATAGATTACCCCCTCACTAAACTAACAAAGAAAAAACGATGACATTAATTAATAGAATAACAAATGAAAGAGGAGAAATAATTACTTAGAAATCAAAACCTGGAAATACAAAGATTATAACAAGTCACTATCAACACGATATGCCAATATTCAATAATCTTAAAGAAATGGATAAATTTCTAGGTCAACATAATCCACCAAAAGTAACTTGGGAAGAAGCAAATGAACTGAACAAACCGGTCACAAATATGGAAATCAAAACAGTATTTAAAAATACCAAATATGCCCTGGGAAATACAAATGATGTCAAATATACTTAAATAAATTTTAAAAATATATAAAAAAAACCAAATACCAAAAACTCAGCACCACATGACTTTACAAATGAACTTTATAATTTGTAAAGAATTACTTCCCATTTGCTCAAACTTTTTTTAAAAATATAAAAAGGAATCCTTCTAGAAACATTTCATGATGTCAGCATTAAACACTAAAACCAGACAGTCAGCACAAGAAAACAAAATTATAGACCAATATCATTCAACAACCTCACTGAATAAACTTTCAATGAAATACTAGCAAATTCAGCAGTATATCACAGAGATTATACAACATGTCAAGTGGCATTCATCCCAGTGATGCAAGGGTGGTTTAGTATATACAAATCGATATTGTTATATACCATATCGACAAAAGTAAAGATAAAAATTCACACGACAATATCAATAGTTGCACAGAAAGCATTTGGTAAGATTTATGATAAAACTCTAAAGAAGATGGGAATAGGAGGAACTCACCTTCTGTTCTACATATCACAAACCAGCGGTCAATATACTACTCAATGGTGAAAACTAAATGTTTTTCCCATAAGATTTGGCACAAGACAAAGATGCTCATTGTCACCATTTCTATTCAAATTCATACTAAAGTTTTAGTCATAGTTATGAGAGAAACATAAAATAAAGGGTACCCAAATAGGAAAACAAGTGAAATTATCACCATTCATTATTTATATATATATAAATTCCTGAAAGATGGCTTCAAAAAAGTTGTTAGGGGGTCTCCATGGTGGTCCAAAGGGTTAAGGTGCAGCACTATGAAGTTATCTGTAGCCATTGCAGCAGGAGTTGGTTCGCTGGCCAGGGAGGTGACCACATGGTGCAGCAGACCTCTCCTGTCTTACCCACTGGTCCCCGCAGCAGTGTTTTTCAGTAGCCCCATCTGTTCTGCTCCCCACTCTGTCTCTGGTGAATCCTCTCATCCCTCACACCCCTGGCCTGTATATCAGTTCTTGGGAGTAGAGTGCAATGGAGGGTAGTAGAGGCCTATGGGCACTTTGATAGTCGGAAAATGATGGTGACCTAAGGGACAGCATCCTATATTGTGAAAAACTAGGCAGTAACACTTAAAAACAAAATAAAACAATTACTTTATTGTCTATAATGATACACAGGTTGAACACAATCCTCCTCATAATCCCAACAATATTTTTCAAAGAAACTGAGTAAAAAATATTGAAATGCACAAGTCCACCAAAAAACTCAAATTGCAAAAATTGCAAAAAAAAAAAAATCTTAAGAAAAAGAACGCTGGAGTATTACATTACTGACTTCAAACTTTACTACAAAGAAATGGCATTAAAAATAACACAATACTGGCACAAAAGTTGATACATTGTCCAATGGAACAGCAATATGGATTTACCTTAAAAAAATAAAAGTTAGAGGGGCTTCACTGGTGGCTCAAGGACTTAAGCTGATTCCTGGCCAGGGAGGGGACCCACATGACACAGCAGACCTCTTTTACCTCACCTGCTGCTCCCCTCAGCAGTGTATTTCAGTCATTCTGCCTGTTCTATTCCCTACTCTGTAGCTGGTGAATCCTCTCAACCCCTGAACCTCTCAACCCCAGTTGCATGTATAAATAAATAAATCTTTAAAAAAATTAAAAGTTAAAGATACTGTATAAATCAGCAATCCCATTCTTGTGCATATACTTACAGATTATGAAATCACCAACAATAAAAATAATCCTCAGATGTTCTATGTTCATTTACAGCAGCAGAGGATTATTTATAATAGCTAAGATATGGAAGCAGCCTAACCCTCTTTCAGCAGATGAATGGATTCAAAAGTTGTGGTCCAAACATACAATAGGATATTAAACAGCCACAAGACAGGATAGAATATAGCTCTTTCAATAAAATGGAAGGAATTTGAAGAAATTACATGGAGTAAGGCAGGGCAGAATGATAAAAAAGAATATTGCATTGGATATGCATATAGCTGAAAATGAGTCAACCTAAAATACTTTCAATAAGTATCCAAGTTCTGAGGTTGAATGTGAGAAGAGGGAAAGAGACAATGGGAGACACAAGGAACAGTGGTGGGGGAAAATACATTTAAAAATTAACATATGATACAGTAATCCCACTTAGGGGATACCCAAAAAAATTATAATTGAATGCACAGTGTCTACGTATTTGAAAAAAAAAAAAAAAGGCTGGAAAGATTTTGCTTTAAAAAATCTTATAACCTTTGGAGAAACTTAGGAAATCAGTCACTGAAAGATGCAAAAATAATATAATTACTAGTTTCTTTTTACTATTTTCTTGCCTCAATTTGATAGACCATTATACTCTTTGTCATTTTTCTTTGACTTAAAACTGCTTTTTTTAAATTTACAACTTTAACTATTAATTCAGAGTCATTAAATTTATTTTCCTAATTCAATTTATTATTGTATTATTTTCCGTAGCTTTTCTCTGATCTTCGACTACATTCTATTGTGATTTTTTTTTTCTTACTGCATTTTCAAATTGTTTCTTGAAATTCCCACCTACAATTACTAATTCATCTTTTCAAAATGCCTGGTAGATTGTCCTCACTTCCTGGTGCAATCTTCAATTCTGCTTTGACATTAGTATTATTCTTTATCACAGCCTACTCTTTTTCACATTTCTAGCTATTGTCTTATAATATAGTTTTCTGTATGTTCCACATGCTTCCCTTGATTTGCAATTTATTGTAGTACAGAATGTAACTATCTAAAATTTTCTATTTCTTATTGTATATCTTCAATGCTACGTATTCTTTATGAGCTCTAATTTTGTGTTGTTTCCATAGTTTTATTCATTTGTTTTAGATAGCCCCATTATTTTTTCTATTTATTCAACATGTTTTCAGAGAAATTTCTTCAGATATACCTTTGGAATTTCTTTCTTTGCAGAACATCTAGGTTGTTTTTATGTAAGTGAGCTGCCAGTCTGAGGCTCTAATCAGACCTTCAATTATAAGCATTTTATATGCTATGTACTTTTAAAAGAATATGACAATACTAAATATGTCATTATTTAATTTCTTTAATTCAAATCTTTCATATAGGCTACTAAGGCTTAACAGAGCATTGGTCACTTCTGTCTTATTTCCCTGCTGTATTCACAGCATCTAATTCAGTGTTCCCAGTAGACTCAAGTTATTTGTTGAATGAATGGATGTGAGGAATGAATCAGTAGCAAGGTTAAGGGAAATCCCTACTCACAGTGTTGGTACTGAAATACATGCATTATAAGTCAATATAATTTAGGCATATCTGTCGGAATTCTTTAAAATGTTTTGATTCATGTCAATTGAATATTATTAATAATCCTGACTTATTAATGAATTTATGTAAATACTGATATTAATATAATTCACTTTGACTCTTCTCATCAACTCTTAGCTATATCAAATTCTAATTAAGTTATATCAAATTTGGTTTATTTTTTGTGAAGTAAAGTTGGAGAAAACTTTCCAGCTGTTTCCATGTGGGCATGTGGTTACCTATAAAATACATTATTGGAACTACATTAATGTTTCAAGATAATTTGGATGCCTTCAAAGAAGTACTTCAGTGGTCGTCATAGAGAATTTACAATAAAGTGGCAGATACTATGCATGGGAATATTTTTTAATATTTATTTTTATTTATGTGAAAATGAATGGGCTGTAGGCCAATATATACCCTTACAAGTGGGGGGATAAGAGGATTCACCAGACAGAGTGGGGAGCAGAACAGGCAGATCTATGGAAATACACTACTGAGGGGAGCAGCAGGCAAGACAAGAGAAGTCTGCTGTGCTATGTATGTTAGCTCCCATGGAACTCAGGCCCCAGTGGCTGGTGATAGCTTGATAGCACTGAAATTTAACCCCTGCACCACCAGAGAGGCATGAAAATATATATTTTTTGAACTAGGAAAAACTTTTGTGACATTGTCAATGGTGGTTTAGAAATACTTGTAATTATCTTGAACAACATGTAGATGTTGTTGTGCAAACAAGAAAAAAAAAATACAAGTAGCAAAAATTCCCACTTGTATTTTAGTACTTTTAATGTGTGTTTTTAGTATTTTCATGAGATTTCACTGACTTTTGTGCTTTGACATTTTAATGTAGGAAATAGTGCAAAAATACTGGAACCTACAAAAGTATACAACTTGAACACTAGTTGTCTCCTGAATTTGCTACATTATTTATGAGAGATTTTTGGATTTTGTTACTTTTTAATTTAAAAAATTTTGAGTAATTGGGAGAGTATTAAGGTGAAATGTATTGAACTGTAATAGGGAATATACCAAGTTTAGTTAGGTTAAGAAATAAAGCATACAAAATGCTGCAAAAGTACAAAATACTTATTTAAATGAATAATTAAATATATCATATATACATATATGATAGTAAATATATTACCTATCAAAATACATGGAATTATATAAAACTACATTGATAGGAAAATTTTCTAAACTTAAATGCTTTTCTAATTAAGAAAATTTTAAAAATACAAATATTAAAGTTATAAAAATAAAATTTCAGCTAAGTAGGGGGAAGGATGGAATTTTAAATGTAGAAATTGTTAAACAGAAAGTGAAAAATACTGAAATGATAAGAATAGTCAAGACTGGATTCTTTTAATTCACATAATTTATATTTTTAATAATAAAAGATTCTGGATATAGAAGATGCCAGAAATTTATAATAAAAGCAGCAATACATTTATCAGACATGATATAATTTATCGTATTTACTCCTCTTTTTTATCAAGACATTTTATAGAGATAAACATCCCAGGGGCCCCTTTAATTTCTATTTCTTCCTTTAAATAACTATATGTGAATGTTATGATTTTTATTTATTCTAACATATTTCTGATACCTGTGTATACCCAGAACATGATTTATTGTTTTTTAAAAATTATTAACTATTATTGTTTAATACATATTTTTACTTACTTTCTCAATCCAAACCCATAACAATATAAAATAATGGAATGATACAAATACTGACTTTTTTGAAATGACAAAATTGAATTAACTCTTATAGACAGATAACGGATATTTCTAAAAGTTAAAATGTTTTTTGGTATTTGTGGTTAATGGTGATTTATGTTTATTTTTGTAATGTGTTTTAAAATTTACTCTGATAGAACTTGCATGTTTTCACAATTAAAAAGATGTGCATATATATTTGAGAATAAGAAGTATAAACATATGCAAAATATTATTGAACATGGAGGATTGTTAGGACGTTGGTGGTGGGCAGGGCTTGAAATACACATTTGTAGAGGTTTGGACCTAAAATATAAGCCCCCCTACCTGAGCAGATACAAAAATGTCAACTTACATTGCATCACTAAACATAATGTGGGAAAACAGAAAGAACAAATGAATAATCATGGAAGAAATGCTTAAAAATCAGTACTAAGTAACTAGTTATATCTTTCTGCTTCTCTCCTACTAGACTTCACAATGGTAAGTTTAGGCCTGTTCTTAAAGTATTTAGAGCCAGAAACTTTCTGTTAAAGAGACTAGAAACATGAAAAACATTTAAATCATTTCACAAAACTAACCTAACAATCTAATCTGACAGCAAAATTATATTATCAATTATTTTATGGTGTGTCTCTTTAAAAGTATGGTTACTAATTATTGCAATAATTAGTATCATAATTAATTATTGTATAATCGATTCACTATTATACAAACATTTTATAATTTACTTCTGTAGTTAAGATATGGTCTTAAGCTTTGTGCAGTCTTGTTTTGTAGGTTCAGGTAATACTGGTGCTTACCTGATTTTGAAGTGTTGATATTTGACAATAAGGAAAATGTGCCTGAGCAGGTGTGTTCAGTAGAAGCTACATAATTTAATATAAACCTAAAACAATTCTTGGTTAAACTCTCTAAAACACAGATTTTTATTTTAAATAGCCAATCACTGATGTGGTGATAGCAGTAAATTGAATTGGGAAGGGGATGTAAATAACTTTGTATTGTCAGAGGGACATGTGTTATTGGAATGTTTCAGGAACTCATTCTTGTGAACCTTGGAAGTTTCTTATCTTGGTTGGAAAGTTCTTGAAGTAACTATTTAAAGTAGCTTGTAACAAGAAAATAGCTAATATTGTAGTTCATAGAGGAATGCTAAATATATTTGCAATTTAAATAATATACAAATAATAACTAGTGGAAAAAAACTGAAAAATAAATTAACAGAAGAAAGAATACATGGAAAGATTAGAAAGTGAATATAAAGATGGTAGACTTAAAACAAATTATACTGGTCATTTTTACTAATCTTAAACATACTTACTAGTAAATCAAAGACTGTTAGAATAGATATTAAAGAGTGATTATGATAAAATGTTGCTGGTTTAAGGAGACACCATTTAGATGTAAGGACACAGAAAGATTTAAATTGAAAAGACAGCAAAAATATATTTGATAGCCATTATTCACCGTTTCTGAACTCACCTACTTGCTAAAACATAGTTGTGACCCTGAAACAAATGCTCCCAGAACTTTCAGTCATTTGTAAACCTGTGAAAACATTGAAAATTTGACTCTTCTGACGCTGTCTTGCTTTGTTCACACTGTAAGCATTGTCCAGCTTGAATTCTACTTAGAGCCACATTTTTTGCATTTTTGTACTTTTGGATTGTGACTTTTTTGTTTAGTCGGCCCCAAACATAGTGTTGAAGTGATGCTTAGTGGTCCTCAAGAGAAAATAGTTGTTAAATAGCTTCATTCAGATGTTGTTATATTAGCGCTGTTAGTCATGCAATGACTTTCAATGTAAATGAACCGTCAGTACATATATACAAAGTCTTCAAAAAGAAACACGCATAAAGGAAGTTATGTAGTGATCACTACTTGAATATGTGGTTACCAGAAGTTCATGAGAGCCTAACTGCATTTCCCACAGGAGCAGTGATTTAATATTTGTCAGTTCTGTGTTCACTGTAGTTTTATGGAACTACTGTGAATTATGAGGTTCATCTGGACCAAGAAAACTAACCAATAAAACCATAGTGTGGCTATATTATTATGGAGAAAATAAAATAAGGTTTTTAAATGCAAAGTATTCCTCTAACCATAGAGGTATATTTTGGAATGATGAACATGACAACAACAAATAAAAATCACAAGCTTGTATTTACTATTAAATTATATAAACAAAAAAAGAGAGAAAGCAATAGTAGATAAATCCACAATCATAGAGAATTCAACATGCTCCCCTTAGTAATAGAATGTATGATCTGAAAATCAACAAAAAATAAGTTAAGACAGTGTGATTAAACAATTTGACTTAAGTGACACTCTTTGAATGCCATGTTATATAACTGTAGCATTTGCATTCTTTAATACATACAAGCACATGAATTATTTGCAAAATACACTGCATGGTGAGCTGTAGAGCAACTCCTAACACATTTCTAAAGAATAGAATAATATAGAGTGTTACCTATGATAATAATGTAAGTAAGCTAGAATTCAGAAGAAGATGAAGAATAAGCCTCTTCATGATGCTCAGCTTGGCTTCCCCAAGACCTGCCTCTTCTCCATATGCATTATTTCAGGTCAAGTTCAGTTGAGACCTGAAGTTTCAGGAGCAACTTTTAGCACTCCCGTAACTGCCTAGAAGAATGAAAATTGAGTGCTTTATCCATAATATAAGTTTATTACTAGGAATAACCACTTTATTAGAGAATTTTTCTGTACGTTAGGACATTTAATTACAGAGGATCTTCTTACATAAGTCACTCTCTCCTCATCACTTGAGTCCCTCTCTTTTATCCTTCAAGTCCCAGACTCTATCCCATTACTTAACTCAGGATCTATGCCATAAATTTTCCTCACACTTTTGTTTGGAATGTCCCATAATCTCACCACAGCCAGGGTGATCCTGCATAATCACAATTCAGCCCCATCTCCTGCCCCATACCATTCTGTAACTCCTCTGAGATTTGGTGAAGGCCTCACAAGGCCTGCTCCCCATACAACTTGACTTTTTAAAAATATAATTTATTTGTTTATTTATATTTTATATCATTGTTCATTTTTGTTTTTTAAAGATTTATTTACTTATACATACAAGCACTGGGGTACAGGCCAGAGGTGTGGGGAGGTGAGAGAGTCCACCAGACAGAGCAGGGGGCAGAACAGGCAGATGGACTGAAACACACTACTGAGGGGAGCAGCAGACAAGGCAGGAGAGGTTTGCTGCGCCATATGGATCACCTCCCCAGCCGGCAGCAGGGATCAAACTCGTGCTGCAGTGGCTGCGGTTTGCTTCATAGTGCGTTGCTTAACCCACTGCGCCACCAGGGAGGGCCCCTTTGTTCATTTTTGTACAATGTTTGCTTTCTCCTCTCAGGTGCAGTTCCCATAGAATTCCTACTACTAATTCACCCATTCGCCATTGTCATAGTCTCTTGTACCCTTCCCTCCTCTGTTTCTATCCCTCTTCCCCCACCCTCAAAATGTCTTTGACTTATAGTTGCCTGAAAATTTTTTAAATTATTTCCCCCATCCCCCCTTATTTAGTTCCCCTATATTCCTCCTATATGTGAAATTATCTGATATTTTTCTTTTTCCTTCTGAATTATTTCACTGAATTATGATCCCGTCTAGCTCCATCCATGTTGCTGCAAATGGCATGAGTTTATCTTTTTTGACTTCTGTATAGTATTCATTGTGTATATGTACCACATCTTGATCCAGTCATCTATTTTTGAGCAGTTGGGTTGTTTCCATAGCTTGTCTATTATAAATAGTGCTGCAATAAACATAGGAGTACATGTTTATTCTTGTTAAATTAGTATTGTTTTTTCTAAATTTGTTTTTGGTAGATTCCTTGGAAATGGAAATGCTAGGTCATATGGAATCTCCATTTTTAGTAGTCTGAGGAAACTTTACACAGCATTTCATGTGGTTGGAGCAGTGTGCATTCCCACCAGCAGTGTAGGAGAGTTCCTTTTTCTCCACATTCTTCTCTCCTTGCTGCCTATTTATAAATATGTGCAATTCTCACTGGTGTAAGGAGGTATCTCATAGTAGTTTTGATTGGCATGTCCTTGATTATGTGATGTTGAACATTTTTTATATACCTGTTGGCCATTTGCATTTCCTTTTTGGAGAAGTGCCTTTTTAACTCTTCTGTCCCCTTTTTGACTGGATGGTTTACTTTGTTTTTGTTGAGTCATGTGAGTTCTTTGTAGATCTTTGTTATCAGTCCCTTATCACCCTTATCAGTTGTATGGAGTACAAAAATTTTCTCCAAATCTGTAGGGTGTCTCTTTGTTTTGGCTAATGTCTCTTTTGCTCCACAGAAGCTTCTTGGTTTGACGTAATCCCAGCTGTTGAGGAGTGGGAGAGAGGAAGGGAGGAAGGGAAGAAGGGAGGAGGGGAGGGAGGGAGGGGGATGATGGCCCTGTGCTTTGACTCTGAGTGTCAATTATCAGCAAGCTTCCCTGCTTTTTAACTGCCTGTGTGTTAATCCTTAGCTAGTTGCTCCCAGGTAGTGGCCCATTACTACCAAATGAGCATTTGGGTACTATGCTTTCAGGGGCCCCCTTCCTGTTGGCACTGCAGGGAGCTTTTTGCTTTCCTATTGCTAAGAAAAACTCTCTAAAACACTCCTCATAGTCCATGTTCTTAATTTTCATGGCACAAGACAAATACTTGCCCTCACCATACAACACTGGTACAAGGTTCCAGCAACTGTAGTGTAGTCTATCATTTGGAGTCATTCTGGCTGGGCTGTTGGTGGCTGAAGGCCTGTTTCTGGGATGCAGCAAGTTTCAACTAGAGCTGTGAGGCTGGGTGGCAGCTACCTGCTCTATAGCCCTCTCTCTCTCCACAGCTCCTCCTGGGAAGGAACAGGGCAAGTATCACTGCCTTCACTGTCAGAGCAAACAAAGTTGGCCCTGGGACTGCCCCAGGCAGTGTGCTGAGCCTGAGGGCTTGGTGCACTGGGGCCTCATTCCCAACATCTCACAACAGGGTCAGCCCTCATTCCAGGCTGCTAAATGGAGCCTATGCAGAGCTGGCCATACCCATAGCAGCAACAGCCCTGGTTTCAATTTGTCTTTCTAAAGCTGGTTCTGACTCTTTATTCCATGAACTCTGGGCTTAAACAATACACATTTAATTTGGAAAAATAGCAATCTATAAAAGTAGCCTTACACCTATTAGTGCAGACATTCTAAAGCATACTGGAATAAATGGAAATTACCAAAAATATACAACTATTTAAGCTCTACTAAAAAAAAATGACAAGTTCTATGGAAAACATAAAGTGCATTTAGGAATCATGATCAAAAGGAAGGAAGAGAGGATATGTGAGTATATTAAAGGTTAGCCTGGAGTAAACACACATTATAAAACTCACTTGAAATGTGCATATTTCATCCAATGACATCCTGTGACAATTATTTGGAACGAATAGATGAAATCCTCTTGTGTGTTGCCACTTACAGATAATCCCAGCTGTTCTGAAAAATAATCATCCATCCTTTCCTTTCCATTTAATTTGTAGACCAGAAAATTACCTAATTGGTGACCTGTGTTGCCTCTAATGAAGCAAGACAATGGAAGAAAGTGACCCAAGGTCATTCCATAAAACATCCTTCTTGTCATTATTATCAGAATATAAATTAATTTGATATTCCACATTATTGTAAAGATTTCCATGATGATAAAAACTCAGGTTATTGTAACAGCAGAAACAAATATTTTAAAATGGCTCAAAGTAGGCATTATTAAAATGAGCTTGCTTTCTCATTTTTGTTTGTCTTTCTTCAGTAATTATTAGACAATGACATAGACTTTCCTCAGCAAGATATCCATCCTTATTAGGGCCAGATAATTAAGGACAGTGACATGACTTAATGTATTTCTATAAGATTACGATAGGCTTTTGAATTTTACTGGCTGTTCTTTTACTTTTTAATTAACTTTTTTATTGAAGTTTCAGTGGTGTTTAAAGTTCTAAGCTGTTTCAGGTACATATCATTATAAATCAACACCTGTCTCTACTAATTATGTCTACCACCGAATCTAGTTTTCATCCCATACCATATACTTGACCCCTTCGACGAAATAGATTCAGCCCGCTTAACACCTTCCTTTCTGGTGACCACTGTTTTGTCCTTATTGTCTAAGAGTTGTTTTTTTGTTTTGTTTCACTTTTAATTTTCTACATGTAAGTGAAATCATATGTTGTTTGTCATTCTCCATCAGACTTGTTTTGTAACAGGGTAGTCCCAGGAAAAGGAGAAGTTCCAAAATCCTGGTTCCGCCTAAGTGGGTGGAGCTAAAAAATTTCTGCAAAAAAACAACAACAACAAAAAAGGAAGATGGAGAACAGCAAGGAGACTGGAGGAGGCACGCTGTGCTTATTTTTTGGTCTTGGACTGGTTGGAACAAATGTGGGTAAAAGACCCGTGGGGAGGTTAACCATAGCAACTTTCATCTTAATTTTAATTTTGTTCTTTTCCTCCCAAATTTGTCTAACTCTTTCTAACCCTTTTCTATAAATCTCTACTAAAAAGTCCTTTAAATGTGTGCCAGGTTTTTGGGCCTTGCTTTAAGCCAATCCTATTTAGCTAAACTTTTACCCTCAAAAAAATAAATAACTTTAAATACTTAATAACTATATTCTTTGTTCTTTCTTTATTATACCCTAGTTGTATTAAAATTCCTTTCCATTAAAAATTTTATATATTTATCTTAATACAGCAAATAACAAAACCCATTCAGAGTGGGCAAGCTTAAAAATTCTGGGGTGCTCCTCTCCCTACCCTGTAACAGTTTCATCTAGCAAAATACACTTCAGTTTCATCCATGTGGTTGAAATTGGTAGGATTCCATAGTTTTTAAATATCTGAGACATATTTGTGCATGCATACACACACACACACACACACATATATATATATATATACACATACACATATACATATCACACCTTTATCCACTTATCTGTCATAGGTTGTTTCTGACTCTTGGCTTTCGCCAATAACATGGGATGAATATATCTTTCCACATTGACTATATTTTAAAATCTATCTATGATTTCTAAATCCCTTCCTTATACATAAAACATTAATCTCAAAAACAGTGAAAGGGACTTAATTCCCCTGTATCACAGTATCTTCCTGAATGATATTCCTAAGAATCACCATCTTTACAATTCTTTGTCTAATACTGTTCCAAAAATTATTTTCATTCTCATCTATCCATATTATCTCTAACACCAATAAATCTCCAGTCTTATAATAATATAAGTTACTTCTGATATTATTATGAAGCAGAACTAAGTAAAATGCATATCTAATTTTCAAACATCCCACTCTGAACATTTATTTCTAAATCCCCCCTTTTGTTCTTCAGTACATCTGAGTCAATATTTTCATCTCATCAAAACTTCCAATTCATTAACCCAACCACCTTTCATGTCCTGCCATTCTAATTATCTCCTTATCCTTTTTCTTATTCAGCTTCTATTCCAAGATCCATATCAAAAGAAACTTCTTTTTTCCTTTCTTTCCTGCACAAGTTGATACATCTCTGACAAAGCAGAATAAAGAAACTCAGTATAGTCCCATGATTAAATCTACAAATTTACTAACCTCTAGCCTTGTGGTTTTGTCTTCTTTCAATTCTGTAGATTAATTTTCTGTGCTTCTGCTCTCATACCTGAATTCCACTGTTCTCATCTACTCAAGGATTTCATTACCATAACTCTACCATTCTTTATTCACTAATGAATGCTTATTTTCTGTTTTGTTACTCTCAATATTTTATAAAAGTTGGATATACCTATTACCTATCTGAAAAGAATTTTCCTGATTCTTTTTCTCTCCAGTTATGTTTTGTTACTGACTTACAGAAGCATACATCAAATCAATGGTTTGTACTTGTTAACATTACTTCTGATTCCTCTCTTTCAAATGCATTTTGATTTGAAAATTTTTATTGAAGTAACAATGCATTAAAAAGTTATATAAACTTCACATTTACTTCACTGATAATTAGCATGTACATGTGTAACATTAAATTCACTGATAAAAGTGCAATTCTAGCCTTCATCATATAATCGTTCCCTTTTTCCAACTTATTCACCCCCTTTTTTAAAAGTAAATCCATATTGCTTTCCATAATGGTCACATCAGTTTATATAACCAAAAGTGTAATAAGATTCCTATTTCTCCACATCTTTCTAACAATTGTTGTTGGAGTTCTCTTTAATATGTGCCTTTTTCATGGACACATGAATATGTACAATTTAATATGCACAATTTCATAGACATGAAACTGTATCTTACTGTGGTTTAAACCTGGGTCTCACTTACTGGAAGAGATGAATATTTTTTTCATGTCTATTGGCCTTCTATGTGTGCTCCTTGGTGAATTATTTATTCATGTATGCTGCCATTTATTAACTGGGCTGTTAATGTATTTATTGGTGAGATGTATGAAATTTTAAATCTATCTTTGATATTAAATCCTTATCAGTTATGTACTGGGTAAATATATTCTCCCATTCAATTAGGGTATCTTTTTGATAAATCTTTTAATTTATTGCACTATAGAGAAGTTTTTCAATTTGAGGTTAACTGAATTGTTTATTTTTAATTCCCTTGCCATAGGGTTTAAGTGAAAAAACTGTATCTTTATCACAGAACATATTGCCAGTGTTTTCTTCTATGAATTTTATTGTTGCAAGTATTATATCTAAATCTTTAATCCATCTGGAGTTTATTTTTGTGTAAGCGTTTAGCGAGTGATTCGTTTCATTTTTTAAAGTGTGGCTTGCCAGTTTTCCCCAGCACTAATTATTCAAGAGAGTGTTTTTTTCCATTTTATGGTTATAGCTATTTTGTCATAAATTAGTTACCAGTACATATATGGATTTATTTCTGGTCTTTATTTTATAAATTAAGAAAGAAGAGTTAAGAGAGATTTGACACTTAGAAAGAAAAGGTTGGAATCACAAACAAAATTATGAAATATTTTGGAAGAGTTACTAGAAACAATTGTTTAACTTTGAAAATCAGCTGTATCTTCTAGACCCGAGTAAAAATAAGAAATTATAAGAAAATGTCTTACAATAACTATAATTAGGTATTACTGTAGTTTAATGTATGCAAAAGACACTTCAGTTTTAAAGTTATAATAGCAATTATCAATAAATTTATATTCCAAACTAATGAATGAGACAAAGCAACATTATATAGAGGTGCCAATTCTTTCTATTTTAATGGGTATATTTAACACAACTAACCCAAAGATACATTTTAAATAGATCCTGAAGGAATTCTGATGCTAGTTCCTGATTACACCTAGAGAGAATATCTGACAAGGAATTGCTCTAAAACACATTCAGTTCTGATAATGCTTCTTCCTTACCACATAATAGTAATTTTCTCTTCTCCATTTAGAATGTGAGCTTTCAAATTCTGATAAATGTTCCTTGTTTGTTTCAGGCTCTCTGTGAAAGGAGGAAGATTCAAATGATAATTCTTAAATCTTTTTTTTTTAATTTATTTATGCACACAAGAATTGGGGTACAGGCCAGATGTGGGGGTGGTGATGAGAGGATTCACCATAGACAGAAAGGAGCAGAACAGGCGGATTGACTGAAATACAGTGCTGAGAGGAGCATCAGGCCAGACAGCAGAGGTTTGCTGTGGCATGTGGGTCATGACTCATAATAGATTATATTTGTGACAAAACTTCCCAAATAACACAGAGACTCCAGTAGTTGGAGAATACATGATACATGGATTTATGTATATATGTATACACATATATTACATATATATATACACATAATATTGCATATTACACACATATGTTACATCATTGTTCATTTGCACAAAATATGCTTTCTCTTAAAATTCCCACCACCAAGTCATCTGTGAACCATCACCAAAATCCTTTGTGCTCTTCTCTCCCCTGTTTTGATCCTTCTACCCTCCATTCCCTTGCAGAATGTCTCTGATTTATAATTGCCTGCTAATTTTTTAAATTTATTGTCATTGTTATTTTTTTCCTGATCCCTTATTTGGTTCCCCTACATTTCTACTATAAGGGAAACCATCTGAGATTTATCTTTTTCTCTCTGGCTTATATATCTGAACATAACCCCTTCTAGCTCCATCTATGTTGCTGTGAATGGCATGAGTTTATCTTTTTTGATTGCTGAGTAGGATTCCTTTGTGTACATATACCACATCTTCTTGATTTGGTCATCTATTTTTGGGCATTTGGGTTGTTTCCATAGCTTACCTATTGTAAATAGTGCTGCAATAAACAGGAGTGCAGGTACCCATTTGAATTAATGTTTAGGTATTCTTTGGGTAGATTCCTAGGAGTAGAATTGCTGGTTCATGTGGTAGCTCAATTTTTATTAGTTTGAAGACCCTCCACATAGCATTACATATGGCTGCATTCCCACCAGCAGTGTAGAAGAGTTCCTTTTTCTCCACATCCTCATCAATATTTGTTGTTGCCTTTTTTTTTTTTTAAGGTGTGCCTTTTCACTGCTTTAAAGTGCTATCTCTATGATTTACATTTCCTTGATTATGAGTGTTCAACATTTTTCATGTACCTGTTGGCTATTTGAATTTCCTCTTTGGAGAAATGTCTTTTTAGCTCTTCTGCCCCTTTTTTTGCCTGGACTGTTTACTTTGTTGAGTAATGTCAGCTCTTAGTACATCTTGTGAGTAATCCCTCATCAGTTGTATGGAGTGCAAAAATTTTCTCCCAATCATAAGTATGTCTCTTTGTTTTTGTTAGTCTCTCTTGCTTTATAGAAGTTTTGTTTTTTGTGGTTTCTTTTTGACATAATACCTCCTGTATCGTTTCCTTCACTTTCTTTGCTTTGGGGATGCGTTTTTAAAGAGGTCACTGAGATGTATATCATGATGTTTTGCCTATGTTTCTTATTTATATTTTATGGTTTCACATTTTTTTATCCATTTTGAGTTGATTTTGTGCATGGTATAAGGCAGTAGTCTAACTTCATTCTTTTGCATGCATCAGTCCAGTTTTCCCAACACCATTTGTTGAACAAACTGTCTTTGTTCCATTGCATATTCTTTGTTTCTTTCTCAAAGATTATTTGGCCATAATAATGTTGATTTATTTTTGGGTTGTCTATTTGATTCCATTGGTCTATGTGTCTGTTTTTGTTCCAGCACTATACAGTTTTAATTATTATGACTTTGTAATATAGTTTGAAATCTGGGAGCGTGATACCTCCATTCTACTTCTTTTTAGTCAGGAGACCTTTGACTATTTGAGTTTTTTGTTGTTCCATATGAATTAAATAAAAAATTGTTCTATTTCTTTAAAGAATGTAATTGAAATTTTTATAAGAATAGTGTTGAATATGTAAATTGCTTTCAGTAGCATGGCTATTTTGATAATGTTAATTCTTCCAATCTATGAACAGGGGTTATCTTTCCATTTCTTTGTGCCTATTTCTTTTAACAATGTTTTATAATTGCCTTTGTATAGGTCCTTCACTACTTTTATTAGGTTTATTCCTAAATATTTACTTTCTTTGTTTCAATTGCAAAAAGGATAATTTCCTTAATTTCTTCTTTTTCACACTGATTGTTTACATATATAAAGGCTACTGATTTTTGTGTGTGTATTTATATTCCCCTACTTAACTAAACTGATTTATTATTTTAATTACTTTTTCTGTGGATTTTTAAGGGTTCTCTGTGGATAGTATCATATTGCCTGAAAATAGTGATTGTTTTACCTCTTTCCTTATTTGGATTCCTTGTATATCTTTATTATTATTATTATTTTTTGCTCGGGTTAGGACTTCCATACTATATTGAAAAGCAGTGGAGAGAGTGGACACCCTTGTCTTGTTGCAGATTGTAAGGGAAAGGCTTTCAGCTTTTCACCATTGAGAATAATATCACCTATGGGTTTGTCATATATGGCTTTCTTTATGTTAATGTATGTTCCTTCTATCCTGACAATTTTGTGGGTCTCATCATAAATGGATGTTGAACTTTCTTGATATATTTTTGGTGCTCCTTCATTTGGTGAGCGTATATTGAGAAGTGTTAGGTCTTTCTGAAGTATTGTCCCATTAAAGCATAATTAGTGACTGCCTATGTATCTTTTTACCTTTTTTAGTTTGAAGTCTATTTTATCTGATATAAGTATAACTGTTCCCATCTTCTTTTTTGGTCCATTTGCTTGTAGGATTGTTTTCCAACCTTTTACTTTTAATCTATTTTCATATTTTGTAATTAAATGTGTTTCCTATAGACAGCAGAAGCTTGTGTTCTGTTTTTTTTTAATCCAGTCCACTACTCTGTGTCTTTGTATTGCTGAGTTTAGTTCATTTACATTTAGGGTTAATATTGATACACTGGCATCATATTTGCCATTTTGTTTGCCTTTTTGTGATTCTAATCCTTATTCTGTTCTTCCTATTCATTCCTCTGTTGATTTTGGTTTTAGGCTTTCTTGTAATTTTTGGAGTGGTGGTTTAGTAGTAATGAATTTCAGAGGAAAAAGAGATTGTGGAGTAGAATATTCTTGGTTGACATTGTTGACTTGGAGTTTTTAAATTGTCATTCCATTCTCTTCTTGCCTATGGTTCTTCAGAGAAGAAGTGGTTCTTCAGAGAAGTCTTCTGTCAGCCTGATTGGTTTTCCTTTATAAATTATTTGTTTTTTCACCCTCATCAGTGACATTATTTTTTCTTTGTATTAGATTTTGGAAACTTTAATATTAGATGTCTACCTGTAGTTTTCCTTTAATTGTGGTAATTTGGTATTCTTCTAGCTTCTTGGATGTCTGTCTATTTTCAATTCCCTTTTCATGTTTGGGAAGTACTCTTTGATTATCTCATTGAATAACTTCTCTGTTCCTTTGTCTTTCTCCTCATATTCTGGGATTTCTCCGACTTATATTTCCTTTCCTCATGATGTCAGATAGTTCCTAAAGTGTTTCTTCATTATTGTTCCTTTTTACTTCTCTTTTCTTTTTGTTTTCAGTTATTTTTATGCCTGTACTTTTGAGAGTACTAATTCATTCTTCTATTTCTTCCATTTTATTTCCATGGCTTTTCCCAGAGTTCTTGAGCTTCTCTGCTAATCTCTGGAAATCCTCCAGTTCCTTCACTTTCTCACTTCATTCATTATGTTCTTAATTCTCTCTGAGTTTTCTCTTAACTGTTTTCAGTTATGGCCTTTTTGAATTCTTTGTCTGTTAGGTGAAGATATTCTTCTGTGTCCATATTATTGGATTGTGGAGCTTGACTTTCTTTCTGTGATGTATTATTCCCAGAAGGGTCTGGTTAATCATTTGTACTTTTCTTTCTTCCCATTGTTAACATTTGGATTTTTCTGTTTGTAGTTCCCTGTACCACTGGTGCTGGTGAACATGACTTTTGATTTCTATTGCTGTGGCATGGTGGTACGACTGACTAGTGTCTGAGCAGCTGTGACTTGGTACATACTGACAATCTTCTATAATGGTAGGTGTTGTTCTGAGCTGTGATTTCCACCAGAAGCCCATTATTTTCTGGCCCCCATTGCATAGGATGGGATCTAATGTCTCAGCCTGTAGTAGTCAAGAACCTCATTTGGAGTACGACACCTCCAGATACACGCTGAGACCAAGTGCACTGGGAGGTACCTGCAGGCTCTGTTGACCTGCTAGTTCCCTCTAGGCCTGTCTCCAAATAATACCGGGATCAAAAGAGAACAAGAGATGAAAGAAGGGTGAGAGGAAAGAGGAGAATGATATAGAAATGTAAACAGAACATAGGTGAGAGAAGAAAGAAAGGGTTAGATAGGGGACAAAGAAAGAGGAGGAAGAGGAAGAGGGAATGTAGCAGAGAGGAGAAACTAGCGATTGTAATATTGGAGGGAAGAAAGAAGAAAAATAGAAGAATCAGAAAACAGAAATAATAGAGAGAAACAAACAACAGACAAACAAATGATCAATAAACATACAAG
This sequence comes from Galemys pyrenaicus, assembly GCA_019455555.1. NCBI lineage: Eukaryota > Metazoa > Chordata > Mammalia > Eulipotyphla > Talpidae > Galemys > Galemys pyrenaicus. Next base: position 1,884,526 of record JAGFMF010011442.1, read on the forward strand.
CAAGCATGCAAACAGATGGGGAAGAATTGCTTCTCAGGACTCTGACAGCCCCAGTGAGCTAGTCATTGTTTTAGTCTAGACTGCTGGGGAGCACCATGAGGCTGAGTATGATAGTCTTCCCAACAGGATAAAAAGAAAGGAAAAAAAAAATAAGAAGCACAAAAGGGAGTGAAATAAACTACAGCTGTGGGTCTGGGAGGATTGGCACTCTTTCTGGGTCTGTGAGTTAGCTGGGCAGGTGATGAGGCTCCTGCAGTCTTCTTCACCTAAGGATCTGGTGTACCAAGAGGCACCCAATGTAGGGACCAGACCTGTGAGGCTCCCCTGTTGTCTTTCTGCTCATAAGTGCGAATGGTCAAATGGTCCTGCTAGTCTCCAGGAGGGAAGAGGGGACAAAGTGTCACAACAAAGGGACTTGTAACTGGTGCTGTATGTCTGTGGAGAGGCCCCATTTGCCCACCTTTTGCTTTCCAGACCCCTCAGATGTCTTAGGATTCTCAGACCTCTTGTCTTCAAGCTTTTCCTCCCTCTCTTACTTCTAGATGCAGTGGCTGGCTTTTGGGGGGAGGGGAGAGATGGGAGAAGGGCTATGATGATTTTCTCTTTCCTTCTCCTGTCTTTCCAAATTTCCTAGAGTCAGAGCAAATCTCTAGCTTTCAAGTCTGTCTAATGCAACCTGGGTCCTGCCAGGTACACAGTTATTTCTCCCTATCAGATGTTTTCATGAGAGAAACTGAATCTCATGTCCCTTCACTGTCATTATTTATGACCCCAAAAGATTTTTAAGACTCATATAATTTCTGTTCTAAATTGCACTGGTAGGGACAGATGAGACCGTAATCTGTATCCAGGAAGATGCACTCTTCATGACCTTCCATGAGAACATATCAACCCTCACCTTGCCCAGCCCTCCCCTAAACTAATAGAGGTCTTGCAAAATTCCATGAAACCCTGCCAACCTCTGCCTGTACCAGTGAGATCTTGGGACAAACCAATCATAAGCAAGGAAATTGAAACAATAATAAAAACTGACCACTGAAAAACAAGAAATCAGTATAAATGAATTCTACCAAAACTTCAGATATACTAATGTCTATATTGTTCAAACTCTTCCAAAAAAAAAAAAATGACAAAGAAGGAAGACTTCCAACTTCTTTACATGAAGCCAACATTGTTCTAACACCAAACCAAAGACAACACAAAAATATATAAATATAGACCAACCTTCCTAATAAACACAGATGCAAACCCTAGCAAACTGAATATATCAATGCATTAAAAAGATCAAATAACATGACCAAGTGGAATTCATATGGTTCAATATTGAAAATCAATCAAAATAATTCACCCCATCAACAAAATGAAGATAAAAATCAGATGATCATTTGAATAGATGCTGAGAAAACATCTATTTATGTTGAAAACCTCTGAAAAACTGGGGATAAATAGAACATAACATAATAAAAGCCACTTACAGCAAAACCATACCTAATATCATTTTCAATGTTGAAAATATTGAAGTATTTCCACTAAGATCTGGTACAAGAAAAGAACTTCCTCTCTCATCATTGATACACAATACATTATTTGCAGTTATAGCTAGAGCAATTAAACAAGAGAAAGATATAAAGGAATACAAATTCAGAAAAAAGAAAAGGCATCATTATAGCAGATGACATGATAATATACATAGAGAATATTCAAGATTTCACATACACACAAATAAATTGAAACAATGTGTCAATTTATTAGAGTGGCAAATTATAAAAGCAATGCACATAAATCATTTGCCTTTCTATACACAGTGAGAAAGAAGAGAAGGAAAATAAGAAAGTGATCCCATTTACAATTATACCAAAATAATTAAATACCAAAGAATAAATTTAATAAATGGGGCAAAATTTCTACACAAAGAAAACTAAAACATTGTTGAATGAAATAGAAGACGTTAAACAATGGAAATGTTTTCCTTGCTCATGGATTGGAAGAATCAACATTGTGAAAATGGCCATTCTGCTCAAAGAAATATACAGATTCAATGCAATCACAATAAAAATAACAATGGCATATTTCAATGAACTGCAGCAAGTGCTATTGAAATTCACAAGGAATCACAAAAGACCCCAAATTACAAAAGCAATGTGGACAAAGAATAAAGAGAATGAAGGTATCGTACTTGCAGATCCCAAGCTATATTATAACGCCATAATAATTAAAACATCCCGGCAATGGAACAAAAACAGGCACATAAGCCATAGGGATAAAATTGAGAGCCTGAAGTAATTCTGCATATATTGGGAAGTTACTCTATGGCAAAGGGGCCAAAAAAAAAAAATAGAAAAAGACAACTTCTTCAATAAATGTTATTTGGAAAACTGGCTGCAAAAGAATGAAACTAGACCATGATCTGACACCATTAAGCAAAATCAACTCAAAATGGGTTAAAAACTTGGATGTAAAACCTGAAACCGTAACTATGTAGAAAAAAAAGCATAGGCAAAACATTTCATTATATAAGCTTTAGTGCTGTTTTTAGGATTCAACAGCAAGGACAACAAAAGAGAACATAAACAGCTGATACTACATAAAACTAAAAAGGTTCTGTACAGCAAAAGTAACCATACATAAAATGTAATGTCACCCTACTGAGTGGGAGAAAATATTTGTAAAAGTATTTGTACAAATATTGCTGACAAAGGGCTGATTCCAAACATATACAAAGCACTCTAAAAACTCTACAAATAACCAAATCAAAAAACTGGCAAAAGATGGTCAGGAGGAATAAGAAAAATGTTCAAAATCACTTGTTATTAGAGAAATGTAAATCAAGACCACTATTAGAAACTACCTCACACCTGTGGAATGGCCATATAAAAAAAAAACAAACAAAACTGAAACAACACATGTTGGAAAGGATCTGGAGGAAATGAAACCCTCTTTCACTGCTGGGGGAAGTGAAAATTTGCCCAGCCTTTATTGGAAGCAATATAGAGGTATTTCAAGCCATTAACAGTGGTTTTGCCATTTAACCCAATAATTGCATTCCTAGGCATATATTAAAAAAGAACAAAACTCTAATTCAAAAGGAACTTGAATTCTCATTTATTCCAGCATTATTTACTATAGCTAAACTATGGAAACAACCCAGATGAGTAGATCAAGAAAACGTGGTATATATACACAACAGAATACTACTCAGTAATCAAAAGAAGACAAACTCATGCCATTTTCAGCAATATGGATGGATCTTTAAAGCATAATTCTAAGTAAAATAAGTCAGAAGGAGAGATAAAATACCAGATAAGGTCAATGAAATATGGAACATAAAGTAACTAATATAAAATTAATCTAATTTAAAGACTAAGATAAAAAACAAGCTGAAAAATGAATACTTGATAGCTGACTATAGAACTGAATCACCAAGGGAGGGAAAGTGGTGGGGGGGAGGTAAGAACAGAGGGAAAGATGTGCAGAGGTCTGTGGTGGTAGAATATGAGTAAGTTGATGGTGGGTACACTATGGTGGTTATATCTTACAGGATTACACAAATATTACCTCAGTTAAAAATTAATTAATAAAATTAAACTCCCCCCTCTCATTTGAGAACATCTAAATTTAGTAGACATACATACTAGGGACTTATTAATCATCTTGAAAAATACTTTTTTATGGAAAGGATTTTCCAGATATTTTAATTATGGAATTATTTTTAGTGCATTCATATGTGATGAAGGTACAGAAAGCTAGAATCTATCTTTCAAAGTTATCTCTATTACATAAATGAGAATATTTTAATAACTATGTACAGGAAGTGATTCCTTTGTTCACTTTAAAATTTAGTCAATGAAATAATTAGCATTTGAAAATTCAGTTTGAATGTTTTCTGTATTGCTTGTGTTTTAATCAAATTTCAATTTTTTTTCCTTAGAAAGTCAGGATTCCCCTTATTTTTGATGCTTAGAAAATATGCATACATAATGCACTAAGCATTCTAGTCAGGGATCAACCTCAGATGATTAAGTTAAACAGGAGTACACGGTTCCTTCTGAGACAGTTAAGAAATTTATAATTAAATGTGCAGAAGTGCCAGATAATTAAATATGCTGTTTCTAAGATCCGCTAAAGTATGCATTGAAAACAGAAAATGGGTGAAGTAAGCTACTGTTCTTTTATAACTTTAAAAATAAACAAACAGTATATGTGTTAATAGTTCTCAAATCTAAATATAATGAACAAGTTTTTAAAAAATAAATAAATGAAGTTAAATGCATCAATACTACAAAGGTATTTTTCTATTAATATTTTTTTTAGACTTTACCTAGATTATTCTTCTTTCTTGTAAAGCCTGTACAAAAGCTTAAATTATCAAGATATTTATCCTAGTCAATCATTCACTAGGATGAGAGTTTAGGGTGTGGGGGGATGTTTCTTCTTTCTTCTTATAGTACTATTATTTCAGATGACAGAGGATTTTAAATAAACACTGCTACCAGAGTCTCCAGACATTCCATTAAGACTCATAGTCCAGTGTAGAGGCCAGAGCAAGTCTCAGTGAAGACACCATCAGGCACTTGCATACTGTAAGCATATCATCAAGACCTCTGGCACAGTGCAGGAGTGGTCAAAGCCACATTAAAGGCCCCTCAGACACCAATGTCCACTGACTTGCCAATTAGACCCCTAACCCTGAGAAAGGAGTAGAATCACACCGAACAAAAGCTGTAGCCACAGCAGCAAAGATCTGATAGCAGAGTAGAGAGGTGAAAAACATAACAAATGGCCACTTGAGTCCTCGGGAGAATACAATTCCACAAAAAGTGAATAAACTAAAATGACAACGACATAGTAGATCAGTTCTTCCTATCAGATAGAGAATTAAAGTTTGACATGATAAAGAAATTTGAAGAGCAAAGAGAAAACATAGAAAAGATACACAAGAAAATTCAGTAAAATAAATGAATGCCCCGACAAACAAAAACTGAATAACAAAAGATCAAAATTGATGCTTTAATAAGAAAATAATGGACTACAGGTTGAAAAATTACCAGTCGAGGAAATAAAAACATTTGGGATAAAGCATGGAAGTAGAATAAACTAAATGGAAGATCAAATCTGTGAACTTGAAGATGCAAATGCACAAAGAAACAAGGAAGAAGAAGAAAAAAGAGAAACAAAGTGAAATAAAGAAGAAACAATGCAAGAACTATCTGACCCCATGAAGAAAGGTAATGCAACAATGATGAGTATCCCAGATGGGGAAAAGAGAGAAGGAACAGATATATTGTTTAAAGAAATAATAAAGGAAATGTTTATTAACCTGGAGAAGGATATAAATATGAAAATTTGCAAAACTAAAAGTACACCAAGTTACTTAACACAAGGAGTTCTTAACAAAGGAGTATAGTAGTGAAACTTCCAAGGGTTCAAGACAGACTATTGAAGACATCAAAAAACAAGGAGCAGATAATCTATGAGAGAGATCCAATCAGGCTAACATTTGACTTCTTTGAAGAAACATATAGGCAAAGAGAAAATGAAAATATGTGATAGAAAAATTAAAGCTACAAACTGCAGACCAAGAGTACTCTTTCTTGAAGGGCTCTCTCTTAGTTATTTAGGAGAAGTGAAAAACTATATTTATAAAAACAGAAGCTCAAGGAATTTGAAGCTTCTGTATCTCTGACAAATAATGAAAGGGGCTCTAGTCTCTAAACCAAAGAGAATACCATATACAAAGACCCGGAAAAAATAGAAACAAAAAAATAGAGGACAAATGGCAACAACAGACTTTCAGTATGTGGTGGGATTAGTAAATAGAATCCAAATTTTTGTTGTCTCCAGTTGATGTACTTGAGCAACAAATATAAAAATTAGAGTAAAGGATTAGAAAGCAATCTTGCAAACAAATATGATCTAAAGGAAGACAATCATACTTATATGAGGCAAAAATAGATTTCCAGTTAAAAAAGACTAAAAAAAAGAAAATGATCAGCACTATGTAATGATTAATAAAAGATTTACATCAGAATTATATTCAATAGTTTATACTCACCAAAAAATAAAAAAAAAGCACCAAACTTTATTAGGCAAGTAGAGTGAACTACAAAAAAAATTGTAATTTTTATTTACAATTTTGCTATACTTTTGGGTGTAATGTAGACTTATTCAACCCCTAAGGAAAACAGAACAAGAATTCTCCAAAGACTGAAAATGGATCTGATATATGACCCAGCAATTCTACCCTTAGTTACCTACCTGAATAACGCAAACACATTTTTAAAAGATACTTGCACAGCCATGTTTATTGAAGTATACTTACAACATCCACGCTAAAGGAACAACTTAGGTGTCCCCAAACAGATGAGTGGATCAATAATATTTGTTATCTACAGTGAAATACTACTCAGAGAACAAGAAAGATAAGCTCATGCCATTTGTGCAGCACACATGTAGTTGGAAGGGTTTTGCTAAGATAAATAAGATGAGAAAGACAAATACAAATACTGGATGGTGTCACTTATACATGGAATACAGAGAAACCAAACCAAGGAACAGATAACTTCAAATGTAAAAAGTAACCCTTGAACGCTGACCATAGAATTGATGCATCCAGAGGGGGGGTGGGAGATAGAGGGTGCAAGGAAAAATTGGGGAGAAGACACAATGAACTGTGGTAATTGACTATTTGTCTTTTTTTAGTGGGTTTGCTATGGTAACTTCACCTAAATGGGGAGAACTTATATTTCCAAAATACTAACAATGATGCAAGCTGACTGTACATCAATAAAAATTTAAACAGAAGCAAAGCAAAAGTACCTCTAAATCACATATAGCATTGCAAACTAATGTCACTTCAAAAAAATATAATTAAAAATTTAAGTATATCTAGTTGTTACCAAGTAAATAAATAAAAATCCAATAAGAATATTAATTAGTTTATACCACAGGGCATGAATCTTATACTGTGAAAAAAAATTGCCAGGATGTAAAACAATAGTATTTAATTAAAAAAATAAAATAGATTTAAAAAAGTGAAAAGGAAACTTTGAATTTATATGTATCCCTCTAATGAATAGCCTGATAAATCTTTTCTTCCAGTTGTTAGACATGCTATTTCAGAGAACTAATTAAGAAATGAAAATTAAGTTTAATTTGGTACTTCTTCTTTAAGTCATAATACTTATTGTTATTTTCTTTTATGTGTATTCATAGTACCCCTCTGAAATATAGATTTTTCCTCTTAAAATATTTTTACTATAGAAAAAATAAAATATACAAAGTATTGAGAATGCTATAATAAACTACCATGTACCACATTTATTTTATATATATATCCCATATGTATTATATTATATATATATCTTTTTGTAATATATTATATATTGCTTAGACTTAATTTTCATGGGAAGCAAATAATCTACTTTCTCACCAACTAGTTTATGTTGGTTAAGTTCTGTAAAATTGCATACTATGTTAACACAGTTCTAATTTGTTGAAAACAATTTAAAAGGGGTTTACAATAAATGTGAATAACTTTAGTTACAAAGGAGAAATAATTACTTTTAATGTAATAAGGTTATTTCTGCAATTTTTGATGCTTTAAGTTAAATATGATTAACTTCATCTCGTTAGTAGAAGAAACAAATATAAAGCATGTACTGATTTAAAGAACACAATCACTTAAATGCTAGGTGATAGTATTAAATAACTTATGAATAAAAGGATTTTATTTAATTTTGCTACATGTTTTTCTTTTTGATTTTTATACTGATTTTTTATATGATGTTTCATAACACCCTTTGGGAGGAAATGTATAACAAATTCCTATCCTGAACCATGTTCATATTTGATTGGGAAAATATCTTAAAATGCCTGTTTTTAAATTAAGTTACCTTAAGTTTCATATATTATACAAAAATTCAAAATTAAAATTTGATAAAAAGAAGTACAGCATGAACATGCAACATAAACAAATTGACTTCTGAATGTGCAGCCTAATTTTATCCTTTTGGTTAACATTCATTCTTGGTAAAGATTTGCTCTTTTTTTACTTGTCTCTTTGTTAACAACTGTGACTCTGGTAGTGTTTAAATTTTCTTCACAATATTCAAAGATATATTTCTGGTCCAACTGAAATATATTTCTGAGACTGGAAGGGTTATTTAAGGTTGGCAAACTTCTCACTGAAGCATTGAGCATTAGTTACTTCAACTACTTTATATTCAAAAGTAGGATCTAATTTTAACACAAAATTAAACTGAAAGCATCCCAATGTCTTTTGGAAGACTGCATCACACTGCAGTTTCTGCATAATCCAGTAGAAGGAAACTGGTTATTGGAGAGTGAATGGGGCGGGGGGCTGCCTTTGGAATTGGAGATATGTAGAAAGATTTTTTTGTCTTAGAATTCTACGCATCTACATGAAATAGATGATTATATGAATATGATGCTGTGTGCTGTAGCATTTCCTATATTCTTAAAAACTCACTCTTCATGGGTCATAATAAATTATTTATAAATCATATCTGCCATAAAACAGAAATGGAATATGAGGCTCTGTGAAATAAGGTTTTCTGTGCTCTCAGAAATTACTCATCTTGATTTGGGACAGAGATGATTGTAGGAATGTCATCCTCTGATTTGTAGGTTTTTTTTTTTTTTTTTGAATCTCACTCATCTGAGTGCTATATAATGATCAGTGAGAAAATCCAATCCATAAAGAAAATATGACATTATAAACTATGTCACAGGTACAGATGTAGATCCAAACAAACCTCAATAAAGACATGAAGAATGAAAGCATGTAAAGCATATTTTCCTGAACAAAATGTAATGAAGTACATGACAATGGTATGACTAAACCACAGAAAAGAGAAGAAACAAACATGTGGAAACTAAACAAAATATTTCCAAAAATCTCTTTGGTCAATGAAAAAACCAGAAGGGATATTAAACACACAATCACACACAAAATCCTGGAGACCAACAAAAATGAGGAGATTGCTGTCAGATCCTACCAAATGCACCATCAGCAGTAGTAAGAGTTACTTTCATAGCAATACAGGTATCAACAAGCAAGAAATGCCCCAAATAAACAGCCTAGCCTCATATCTGAAGGGAGTAGAAAAAGGAGAACGACTCAAACGTCAGTAGAAGGAAAGAGAAATTAAAAATTAGAGTAAAAATCAATAAAAAATAAGAAACAAAGAAGAAGATGCAAAAGATTGATGAAACCAAGAGCAGATTCTTTAAGGGATAAACAAAATGTATGCACACAACTAGACTTACTAAGAACAAAAGAGAGAAAGCACTAATAAAATGAATCAGAAGTGACAAGGTTTAGACACTGAAGAAATACAAAAGTACATAAAAATATATTATAAAACATTTATCCATATCAACTTATAAGTGGAAAATGTTGAGAACCATACAATCTTCCAAGTTTATTTTTTTATTCTTTTTTTATTAAAATATTTTAAAATTTACATATACTTGCCATTAATTGTAATCCCCATGTATTCCCCATCACCATCTCACCAGTGCACCATC
>JAGFMF010011442.1:1909154-1933393 GCA_019455555.1 Galemys pyrenaicus
TGGTGCACTGGTGAGATGGTGATGGGGAATACATGGGGATTACAATTAATGACAAGTATATGTAAATTTTAAAATATTTTAATAAAAAAATATATGCAAGACAAAAAAAAAACAATACATTAAGGGGCAGGAAGAAATGGACAGAAACTGTTTAGTTGTAAAGTGGAGATTATCTTATAAAAGACTTAAGACTTATTAATTAAAAAGTCTCCATTATAATTACTAACTAATAATCCAGAATAGAAACAAATGGATGAGGAAACAAAGAAATTGATAGGATCACTAGGGAAAACCTTCCAGAAAGAGAAAATATTTGCATTCCATACACCTGATAAGGGACTGGGATCAAAGATCTATAAAGAGCTTATATAGCTTGACAGAAAAAAAATAAACCCTGTCATAAAAATGAACAGAATAAATAAAAAGATACTTCTTCAAAGAAATGCAAAGGTCATCAGGCATATGGAAAAGTGTTCAACATCACTAATTATCAGGGAAATTCTAATCAAAATCATCTCAGACCAGTGGGAATGCTCCACATTAAAACAAAACAAAACAAAAAACTGTAAACAGACAGTGTTGCACTGCTATAGCCCTTGGTTCTTGTCTGTGGCCTTTTGATGTTTTGGGGCTTTTTGGTGGCTCTCTGGTCTCAGAACACTCTCTGTTGCCCCTGTTTCAATAGGGTTATAATAACCATAGGGATCATAGGAACAACTTTATGCAAACAACTTTTACTAGACCTAAAACATCATATCAATAAAAATACAATTATTATTAGACATCTCAACGCACCATTGACACAAAGGAATGGATTATCCAGACAGAAAATTAACAAAGAAATAAAGGCCTTTAATGAAGTGTTGGGAAACTTAAAAGAAATGAACAAATTTTTAGTCCAATCTATCACAAGTGTAAAATCGAAGAGTAATATAAAATCTCCCTTAGAACAAAAGTCTACAGCTAGATGACCTCTCCATTGATTTCCACCAAATCATTAAGGAAGACCAAATATTTACCCTCCACAAACTCTTCAAAATATATTGAAGAAGGAACAAATCTATGCAATATATTCTATGAAATCATTACTACCCAGATCCCAAAACCCCACAAAGACAGTGCAAAAAGAGAAAAGTCTATGGACTGGTCAAACAGTCTCTTAGACTATTATTATTGTTCTTCGCTAATCATAATCCCCTCCAGATCCATCCATGTTCCCATTAATGAGTCTAGTTTTTCATTTCTGATTGCTGAGTAGTATTCCATCGTGTGGTGCACTGGTGAGATGGTGATGGGGAATACATGGGGATTACAATTAATGGCAAGTATATGTAAATTTTAAAATATTTTAATAAAAAAAAAAGAAAAAAAAAGAATCTAAATCAGGAAAGTAATATACAAAACTGTGGAATTTCAAATATTATAATCTAAAATTATGTACAGTACTATAATAAGATATTAAAATTGTTGAAGAAATGGAAAAAAAAACAGTCTCTTAGAATGGGCTTAACATGAATAAGTGTCTGGAAGTTTTATCAACTCTAAGACACTAATAAGTTTAATTTCCTGAGTTAGAAAAGTCAAAAGGGAAATCATGAACAGTACAGGGTTAACAAAATAGATGGTGTCAAGTTACCAAGGACAGTCAGGCATCTCTAACAGGAAACTTTAGCATTTGTGTGGAAAGGTTAGCCTTTATATTTACCAGCAAGGTAGCAGAACTAGGAGCAAAGTAGGAAATGACAACAGGTCATCTGGGAGACGTCCCTTTACATGCTTTGTCCATCGTGAATGTCAAGGTATCTGCAGGGATCCTAGGCAGGTCAGAAATGGATATGACCAAGGCAGAGGAAGGGAATTCAGAGTTTTGTTGTGCTATCCATTAAAGGAGAAGGTAATATTTCACAAGCCTAGATAGCAGACTCAAAAAATTTAAGGAAAATTCCACAGGGATATGATAAAAATTTGCCTCATGAAACTGTTAGGGTACTTTCCAGCCTGTGATACACAAACAGTGTAAGTCTTTGCCTATCTATCACCAACATAAAATAAATTTTATATGTATATTCAAGTATATTTCACTTCCAGATATATTTTCACTTTATTTTATTATTATTCTCAAGTTCTAGTACTGAAATATAAATGATATAGCAATATTACAGTTGCTAAAGTATTTAATTAAAAGTGTAAATTTATTTACATAAGGCTGCTATCAATTATATGGCATGCAAAAATGCGACTCTCTTTTAACCTCTCTGTGTAAACCGTGTTGATCGCTGATGTATAAATGCAATGGGTTTTCCAGTTTTTCCTCAGCCATGGGACTCTGTGTGTGTAGTTAGCTATTCCTCTCAAGAGTAAGAAACCTCTTCTGTGGCCATCTTGGTGACATCTGTCACAGTCTGTATAAAGTAGTTCCAAGGATGGAGGTTGATGGTGTCTCTCCAAAGAACTATAATCTCTAAAATTCAAATTTTAAGTTGTGCTTATATGTCTAAAAATTATATTAGACATGTTAATTCAATCATTATCCAACTAATAATTAATACAGGCTTTCAGTTTCTAAGTTACCAATGAAACTTTTATCATAACCCTCTGCATATTAAGTCAAAATTTAAGTTCTTTATTGTGTATCTTTTTGAATCACAATTCCATTTGTGTATGCAGCAAATTTACTAGAATGGAAACTCAGTACACTCAAAGAATATGAAGCTATGTTGTACTCTAAGGAAATGAACATTTTTTTCTGCTTTCCAGTATTATTATAATTTTAAAATCCTATATTCTCTCATTATGTAAAGTTACACATTTTATCCAACTATATACCTACTATGTGCCACTTCCTACAACTGTAGAATTAAGGGAATAAATCCATATACATTTTATCTGAGAGCAGGACTGGATAATGTTTTTATCTCCATTCATGAATTTATTAATTCCAGCAAGTTCTAAATAACTTAATTTACTAGTGTTCTAAAAAACTTTTGATGGCAGAAATTTTCTCCAAAAGTGAGAGGTTTGCAGTGTTTTCTGTAGTACTGTGTCTCTCATTACCAGTCCATCAAAATGCAAAGCAATTTTTCAAAGTCTATATCTATTTTCCCTTCAAATTACTTCTATTTTAAGCCCTTTGAGTTTGTTTTCATGCAAAGTTAAAGTGAGAGAATTTAGAATGAAACAATACATGGGGATTACAATTAATGGCAAGTATATGTAAATTTTAAAATATTTTAATAAAAAAAAAGATACAAAAAATAAAAAAATAAGGTAAATAAATAAAATAAAATATTTATTTACTCTTTCTATTCAAAAAAAAAAAGAAAACTGATGAAGGAAAATGGAGATGGAGGAAGGGAAGGAGAAAAGGAAGAAGGCAAGCAGGAAAGGGGGAAAAAGGGAAGAAAGGAAAAGAGTGACAGAAAGTAGAGATAAAGAAACTATGTAAGACACTGAGTTTTAAAAACGTGTACATCTCTGAAGTCAGTATGTGCCTTCAGTTGACATGTGTCATGATGTTCATTTGCCAGATGGGAGCACAGATGGGTGTGTAGAGAAATGTTTTTTTTCCCGTGACATGACTAGTCAGCTAAAGAGTTTCAGCAAAGCTTTTATGAAAGTAATGGCGTCTCAGTCATTACTAGAATCAAGAAGATGAGAGCATCAAAGCTTTCAAAAGACTGCCAGTGACTTGAAACAATTCTCAGAGATAATAATGAAACACTTTTATGAAATGCTGTATGATGAATTGTCTTGATGGTGCAAAAAGCAGTATTTGCTGGGAACATGAGGATTTCAATACATATTAAATGCAAAATTATTCTCATTTATATATGAAGATAAACTGTAGCAATATGTTAAACAATTCATTTAGATGACATTTTCTTTATCTATATACAAGTGTGATTTTTTTAAAACTTATGCAAAAAAATCTGTCAATATAACTTAAAAATTCTGACTTATTAGAAAAGACTTCATCATTTAATCAGCAATTTTCACTTTTTTAGGTAATATATAACAGTGTTACATTTTATCAAAACTAACAACAATCTGGATGTTCTGCACTAGGTGAATCGTTAAATAAATTGTGATAGCATATAATTATACTCAGGATTAAAAAAGAAGGAGCTGCTGACACATGAAACAATTTAAGTGGATGGCAAAGGCATCATAGTGAGGGATAAAAGTCGATTTCTATAATATTTTTGAAATAAAAAATTCTGGAAATAGAAAGCAAGTTATACTTGGAAAAATAATAAAGATTAGGAGTTTTGTGATATGGGCTTTATGGGAATGTGAGTAAAAAAAGGGTAGCACAAGAGACTTCTCTGAGGTCATGGAGAGTTCATTAACTTTTTGAATTGGTACTCTCATGAATTTGCACAAGTCATTAAATGGAAATATACACATACATGATATCAATGTCCATTTTCTGATTTACATTGTAATTATTTGTTGGCCATATACACTGGAGAAATTGGGGAAAGAGTATTTGGCAACAGTAAGAAATAACTTCATAACTTTCTATAAATTTATAATTAATTTTAAATAAAAAGTTAAAAAAAATTTGCTCGTTTGTAAATAAAGGTTTTTAATCTATAAAATATGAGTAAACATATGTTATAATAAATAGTAATTGTGACAATGAAGTGAAAACCAAGTCTTCTAACTAGTAATGCCTTGCACACTCAAAAATCTCTCTGGATTTTATCTTCCATGCTTAACAATTTGGCTTAGCTTAGTTCTGCAGCTTTAAGAACTTGCTTATTTTTAGCTTACAGAAATGGGTTGCATTTTAGATGATATCAGAATCATGATGGGTAATCTTCATCCATGAAATCCGTCCTGAATTAAGAAATGCCATTTTATATCTTAGTGGCCTCTTACATTATATTTTATGAGTTTTTGATATCTCCCTCATTTTTTGTCTGCTCTAGCATTTTCAGTTGTTTTTACTTTGATCTGGCTTATCATTTTTTTTTCCTCTGTGTATTTCATTTGGATAGTTTTTATTGGTATTTTTCCAAGTTGATTAATTTTTCTTGTGGCATGTCCAATCTACTGTTAATCCTATCCAGTATACTTTCATCTCAGACGTATTTTTCATCTCTAGATGTTTACTGCGGATTTAAAAAATATCTTCCAAATATCTGGCTAAGATGCTCAAGAATTTATTCATGTGCCTGTTTCATTATTTTTGTCCACTAATTCTCTCATCTGTGTCATATTTAGATATACTTGAATTGATTGAGTTTTATCCTAAATATGGGCCAGATTTTTCTGCTTTTTTGGAATCTCTATTTATTTCAACTGTATGTATTTTTTTTACCATGCAACCATTGGTTGCTGGATATTTTTGTGCTTTTATAAATTTTCTTTTGAGTTTAGTTTTGGAATGCAGCCAAGTGAACTGGAAAATCATTGTGGAACCAGAATAACTTAATTTAGAGCTAGTATTGTCTGCTACTCAAAAAAACCCAAAAAAAAAAAAAAAAAAAAAAGCACATACACACAATCACAATAAAACAAAAACAAAAAGAACAGTCCTCAGATTTATATCCAGTGCCCTGCCCTCTCTGGACAGTGGGAAAATTACCTACTACTGACACTATGAGTTTCCAGTATGTTCCTCTCTGTTTCTTCCTGGTGATTCCTTCTCACATGTGCTGATTAGCATTCTGCTTCAGATTAAGGGGAGACTCTATTGAGTGCCCTTTCTGATAACTCCACCCACAAGTATGACTCTTCTGAAACTATCTCCTGAATCCTCATTGGAAGCCATCTGCTGAATGCATCAAGCTGACTCCTTAAAACTGTTTGGTGCCAGTTAAGCACCAAACACCTTGCTCCATTTTTGATTCACATAAAGAATTCAAAGGAGTGAATGGAACTGGAGAGCTTGAATCCTGACTGCTCCATTCATGATCGTGGTACTAGGTTCAAAATATTTCTCTCTTCCCCCTACACCTGACCAAACTCTACCCACTTTGAGGTCAAAGCAGTTTCCTGGGCCTGTGTGCTCCAGAAAACCATTGTCTGTCTCAGTGGGACAAGAAGCTTTTGGCACTTGAGTTCCCTCAACTGGACCAGGTGGAGTGATGCAGGGGACACTACAGCAGTTCTGGGATAGGGGTCACAACAGGTGCTGCTTGGAGCCTGAGATGTTGGTCCAGTAGTGCATTGTGGACCCCTCTCCTTGCAGTTTCTGGCAGCTTCCCAGTAGGTCCCAATATACCTGCCAGCAGCCCCAAATCAGAAACTTAAGGGGTTGGAGGTTCCCTCCACTGTTTGCTAAAGGGCTGGCCTGGGAACTGTTTCAGCACAGGACAGGCCATGCTGGTGTCTTGGCCTAGGATACCACCTCCAATGACAGCCACTTTCAGAGCCCAGTGCTTCTCTGCAGGCACCCAGGCCTAACTTCAATCCTAGCACCTGGGACCGCCTAGAAAAACCATTATGTCTTGGGCCTGGAACACTGCAGGCTTTTCTCCCAAGGCTTGTTTGGGATGGGGCCTCAAGTAAAAGCCAGTTATACCCCACAGCTAGTTCCCCTGGGGCTTCTGTTTCAATTTCCTCATTTGTTCCCTCAAAATAGGTACAGGTAGCAATTAACCCTCACCATTATCTTCTAAAACACCCCAAATCCTTATATGAAGAAGGAATTTTCCTCCTGGTAACAGCTATAAAAATATAAAGTTTAGACCTATAAAATTTGTGAGAAAGCTTATAGAGAATATATTCTAGTATGCCATTAACATTTTAAGATAAGAAAATGGAAAACCACATAGATTCCATGGCTTTCTCCATGTATTACCTTTAGTTATATGGATTTAAACTTAACCAAATGTTGCAGAAGGGTGAGATGTCTATTGTCCTCTCCTTTCATTCTCAGCCAGCTCTCTAAATGGTGATCTGTTAAATTTTCCAGGCCATTTTAACCAGTTCTCTAAAAGATATTCTTCTAAATTTATTTAGTCCTCTGGACACTTTGGCATTCTTCACAATCTGTGCATGCCAATCTATATCATTGGAGGCCTTTGTGGATTGTACTCTACAAAGATATCCATATCAGTGCCTCCCACCATGCACACTCTTCTACAATGCTACCTTGCCACTTTCCAAGCCAGTAATGAGACTATGTCCCTTCAAAATGAGAAATCTCTGATGGCTTCATCACAAAGATGTGACACTGTGTAATGTCAAAATTTGGGTCTTAAGGAACAATAAAGAATCATCAAAGAAGATATAAAAGTGGCAAAAGAACATTTAAAAAGATGTCCCTGGTCATATGTCATCTGGAAATGTTAAACAATGACCTACCACTGTACATCAGTTAAATTGACCAACATATGGAACACTGATAACAGATGTTGATGCGGTGTGGATCAACAGGAACACTTATTGACTGCTAGTAGGAATGCAAGTTTTACAATGCTTTAATAGACAATTTGGCAACTTCTTGAAAAAAAAAAAAAAAACTAGACAAACTTTTATCATATAACCCAATAATCACACTCATTGCTATTTACCCAAATGAAGTGAAGATTTACGCCCACAAAAAAATAAAACAAAGCTTATACTTGGATGTTTATAGCACATTTACTCATAATTACCAACACATCGGAACAACCTAGTTGTCTTTATTTCTTTATTTTTTAAGATTCATTATTTATGAATATAAGTGCTGGGGTGTAGACCAGAGGTATGGGGATTGATGCAGTGAGAGGAGTCACCAGAAACAGAGTGGGAAGTAGAACAGGCATATTTTAGTGAAATACACTGCTGAGGAGAGAAACAGGTGAGATAGGAGAGGTCTGCTGTGCCATGTAGGTCAGCTCCCTGTCCAGGGATCAACTCCAGTGGTTACAAATTGCTTCATAGTGCTGTGACTTAACCCCTTGTGCCACCAGGGAGGTCCACAACATAGTTGTCTTTTAATAGTGAGTGATAAAGAGACCTTGGTATATACAAATAATAGAATATAATTCCATGATGAAAAGAAATGAACTAATAATCCACAAAAAGATGAGGAGCACTCTGAAATGTATATTACTATATAAAAAGAGTCAATATAGTCAAACTATATACTCTGTGATTCCAATTATAACATTCTGGAAAAGAAAACTATGGAGACCATGAAAAGATCAGTGGTTGCTGGAGGTTTAGGGAGAGAAAGAGGAATGAACAGGAAGAACACAGAGGTTATTTAAGGCAGTGAAACTATTATATATTATGTTAAAATGGTAAATACACATCGCTATATGTTTGTTAAAGCCCATGGAAATACAACACTAAGAATAACCTCTAATGCAAACCATGACTTTGAGAGATTGCATGTCAGTATAGGTTCATCAACGCTAACGAAAGTCCATTCTGGTGGGGGGTGTTGATGGTGAGGGTAGAGGGCTATATATATGTATGATGGTAGAGCGTGTATGGGAATACTGTTTGTTTTTTAATGAATTTTTGTGTGTGTGAATCAAAGTGTTAGGAACAGCAAAATCTATCTAAAAAAATTACACATCTTTTACATAGTAATATGCATTTCAGATTCCTCCTCATCTTTTTGTGGATTAATAGCTCACTTCTTTTCATCACTGAATACATATAAATGTGATTATTTGTTTGGAGCTCTGAAACATAGCTGTGTAAGGGGGTACATTTTAAGGAAGCATAGGAAACCAGAAAAGGCCATGTGTGGTGCTCCAGTGGACAGTAATCATTGACTTCCAGAATTATATGTGAAAACTAGCTGTGGTATTACTCCAGTCATTGAGTGCTTCCACTGAGGCACTAGAAATTATTGAGTAGGGACTAATGTACTTACTCACATTGCCTAGCACAGAGTCTGGAGCAACATATAATTATAATTTGATACCATAAAATCTTGAATGTGAACCTAATTTTTAGTGATGTCACTTGTAGTTACTGATGAGAAAATGAGGAAAGCAGTACTAAGAGAAGCACCACTGCAAAGTTGAACTTGTGGGCCAGGCAGTTTGCTCAGCACCCCAAAAGTTTCTACATAGATTCAAGACATCTACACAGGCCTGTGTAGAGACAGGAAGTTTTTCTGATGGAAGGGTAAGAGAAGTACTCTATAAAATGTGTCATTGTGTACCTAGGCCCCATTTTAAGGGGACCAGGATGAATGCAAGGACAGAGAGAAAAGTGGTCAAAAAACAGATAAGTAATTTAATAGAAGTCAAACTGGATGGACAGGCACTGAAGTCATTCTCTCACTCAAAACAACTACATAGATAGAAGAAACATTCATCAGACATCAGCTATCAGGTTGCCCAGGAAAGTGGAACTTACAGAGTGAAAATAAATAATGTGAATCTGTGATTGTCCTATCTCAGTCAAAGAATTCAGGTCATCACTAGAGTAAGACCAAGCTATGCAGAGCCTGGAGGTCTCCTAAGTGGAGGAATTATTGGAAATCCAGGGACATCAAGGCATAAAATGAGTCAACTTGATTCATTTAGCAGATGGCATCCAAAAGGGATTCAGGAAACAACTTCAGAACAACACTGAACAGATGGCCTCTGCAGACAATTCCCAGGCACATTCCTCAGGACACAATAGACCTTCATTGACTTCGAGACCTCCAGTGACTTTGTAGGCCTTTGTAGACTCCCAGACCTCTTCAAAGTTTCAGACATCATAGACCTTCACAAAGTCCTGGCCACTAAACCTATCTCTGGCTCTGGCTCTGATGTCACCTAAAAAGAGTACTGTTAGCCTGCACTAGATGTCTCTTTATTTTTTTAAGATTTTATTTATTTATACATATAAGAACTAGGGTACACCCTATGTTTATTGTAGCATCATCTATAATACTAAGACTTGGAATCAACCCAATTGCCCAAAAATAGATAACTGGATCAAGAAAATGTGGTATATACACACAATGGAATATTATTCAGCAATCAAAAAGGATAAACTAAAAACATTCATAGAAATATGGATGAAGCTTGAAGGGATTATGCTCAGTGAAATAAGGCAGAAAGAAAAAGAAAAATACCAGATGGTTTCACTAATAGGAGGAATATAGGGGAACAAGAAAAGGAACATAATGACATCAACAACAACTACAAAACAACAATTAAACAAAACAAGAAACAGACAACTACAACTCAGAGACATTAGGGAGGGAAGAGAAGGGATTTGGATCAGGGCAAGGGTAGGAGAAACACAAGGGACTGTGGTGACGGTGCACAGGTGAATTGGTGGTGGAAATTCTAAGAGGACTACACCAAAAAACAGAAAGCACACATAGTAAGAAAATAAATTTATAACAATAAAAAATAAATAATTTGGGTACAGGCCATGTGTGGGGGTGAGAGAACTCACCAGAGGCAGAGTGGGGACAGAACGGGTGGATCTACTGAAACACACTGCTGAGTGGAGCAGAGAGCAAGACATGAGAGACGTGCTGTGACATGTGGGTCAGCTCTCTGGCTGGGGATCGAACTTGTGCTGCAGTGGCTGCTGATAGCTTCATAGTGCTGAGCCTTAACACCTTGCCTGGTGTCTCTTTAAAAGGAGCTGTCTGCTGTCGGTATATGCCAATAGCTCACAAAGTTCTATAACTTCAGCTTCCGGTGACTGGTGCTCATTAGCACGACACACCAGTGCTGGTCAATACTGTTGATTAGTGACTGGGTCCATCAATTTGTGCCAGGTCACCTGTGTGAGCTGCCCACCACGTTTGATCTGCCAGCATTGCCTTCTTATGCTGTTAAGGCCAGAGCTACCCAGTCCAGCATCTAGTGCTGTCCAGCCTGAACTTCAGACTTTGCTGTGGGCTGCTGTGGTGTCATCTCAGCAGCCCCACCTGTGATCATCTCCAGTTGCCACTATGAATTGGATACTAGTCCATTGTTTACCAGTGTGACACCAGCTCTAGACTCTAGTAGAAGGGAAAGCACCATCTTACATGAACAGCCCTTTGTTTGGGACTACTGGATGCTGTAGATACTAACTGGAGTGAGACAATCTTCCCCTTGGGGTCTTAGAAATTCTCTCTTTCACCAATATCTCCTCTGTAAATGAACCCCTTGTTGCACCGTGAGTTTGGTTGTCATGAAATTATCAGCATATGGGTCACAACCCACAAACAGTGGCCTAAGTTCCAGTTTGGGACTGTGTTAAAGTGCAACAAAATAAATTGTTTCATGTTGACTTTCTGCCTTGTCTTCTTTTCCTGATTCTGTGAGGGTCTCCTTCCACAGGTCACAGACCATGGCAGGTGAAGCAAAGGCATAACTAATACTTCAAGTCCCATTTTTTCCAAAACAGTTCCATAGATGAGCCATTCTGATGATGTAAGTTCTTTATCCTCAGAAAACTGGATTAAAAACACTGAGATATTGTCTTATAACTTTAAAGTCAAAGGTTAAAAAGAAGAGAAATAAATTGGGAAAATCTTAGTGACATCCTATCCTTGTGAGGCTCTCATTTCTTACACTGCTTTACTTTTCTGTCATTCCCACTGACTTTTCAGGTCCAACTGTCAGGTATCAGAATTTAAAGTGAAACACTCTTTCCTCACTTGTGTGTGTTTCTGTTCCCTGGAGCCCTAAGCCTGAGTTTCAGGTTCTATTTTTAAAGAATTCACAGTAGAGAGTAATGTGGATCATATTGATTGTAGCCAGTAAGGTGATGAGAAATTTCTTTCACTAAAAGCTTTGCATGGTTCAAGCAACTGGAGATCTTGGCATGCAGGTAAACTCTGTACTCAGGAATGAGACCCACAGTGTTTCCCAGAGCTCAGCTCCACTGTGTGGACAATTTACACAGGAGCTCGTCCATCTTACTTGACAAGATCCAAATAGCATGGTTCTCTCATTAGGGCTGCAGGATGATTTTTTTTTCTTACATAAAATAAACCATTTTCATTAAGCACTTAGCTAATGGCAGGTAACATTCTATAAATCTTTAGAGAGTCCCTTTGTTATTTTTTTCTAGTTCAGTGTATGCCACATTAAATACTTAAAAATATAACTGACTAGTGATAAATGGAAATTTTCTAATTCTTTCTTTCTCTAAGTTCCATTTCATAAATTAAAAAACAAAAATATTCAAAAATCCAAATAATGTCTTTCTGATCTCATAGTTAATGTGTGGTAGAGTTGACAATTGAATTGAGGTCTGCTTGCTAGCCCCCAATCCTATCATGTGTGAGTTATTTTAAGATCTATTGTGTATGAGACCTCCCTGGTGGCACAAGGGGTTAAGTCTCAGCACTATGAAGCTATTGGCAGACACTGCAGCATGAGATTGATCCCGGGTCAGGGAGGGGACCCACATGGCACAGCAGACCTCTCCTGCCTCGCCTGATGCTTTGCTCAGTGTTGTATTTCAGTAGATCTGCTTGTTCTGCTCCTCACCCTGTCTAGTGATTCATCTCACTCTGCCACACCTCTGGTCTGTACCCCACCTCTTATATGCATAAATAAATAAATCTTTTAAGAAAATCTACTGTTTATGATTTAATTTCAGTAAAAAAACCAAGCAACCAAAATATTGCTGATAATCAAGTTAGATAGTCTTTACTTTTTTGAAATAGCTAACTTCATGTTTTCATTTATCTAATTTGTTTCCCTAGAATAGCTCTTCTGTTTTGTTTAGTTTTTTTTTTTTTTCCTGCCATAATCCCTTTGGACCTTTCTCCCTCTCCCTTCCCTCTTAACCTTAAAAGGCTCACTTCATTTATTTGTATCCACTAGCTTTTATAGGTATTTCACTTTGTCAAATGGTGCTCAATGTAAATGTCCAATATTTGTCTTTATCATCCTGACTTGCTTTATTACATATATCTCCCTTGAGCACCTTCCATTTTGCGGTAAATAGCAATATTTCATCTTTCCTTATGACTGAGTAATAAATCACTGTGTAGATAAACCTCATCTTTTAATCCAATCCCTTCCTACTGGACACTTAGGATGTTTCCATGTTCAAGCTCTCATACATTATGCTGCAATAAATACTATAGATAAGAGTTTTTTAATTGATGATTTAATGTTCTTTGGAACATAACCAAGATTGGGATTATTGGGTTGTATTTTTTCATTTCTTGACAAAAGGTCAAGAAAAAGTCAAAACTAACAAACTGACCATAGAAATATAACAAAGGAAGGGGTTGTGTGAGGACAAAATGGGACAATGATGAATGCAAGGGAATACGGCGATGGTTCATAGGTGATATGATGTAGGCAGAACTATGGGGACTACAGCGATGTAAGAAAAAAATCAATAAACAAAAAAATAAGGCAAATCCAGATCACTTCTCAAAATGGCTGTACCAGTTTACATTCCTTCCTGAGAGATGATATCTCTTTGTGGTTTGACCTGCATCTCCTTTATTAAAAATGATGATGGGGTTTCTCATGGTGCAAGGAGTTAAGGCTCTATGAAACTATCTGCAGCTAGTGCGGCAAGAGTTCTATCCCTGGCCGGGGAGGTTATCCGCATAGCAGACCTTTCCAGTCCTGCCTGTTGCTCTCCTCAGTAGTGAGTGTACTTTGGTCATCCTACCTGTTCTGTTCCCCACTCTGTCTCTGGTGAATCCTCTTACCCATCACATCTCTGGCCTGTACCCCAGCTCTTATATGCATAAACATTTTTTTTAAAAAATGTGATGATGAGCATTTTTTTCATATATCTATTGTCCTCTTTGATATATCCTCCTTCTGAATAACCTCCTTGATAAGTTGTCCTTTCATATGTACTCATTTATTATTTGGTTGTGGGCATTTTTTAGCTGTTAAATTGAATAAATTGTTTTGTATCTCTTAGATATTAACCCCTTGTCAGTTATGAAGTATATGAAGTGTATATTTCCTCCTATTCAGTAGATTGTCCTTTTACTCTATTTACATTCTCTTTTATTGTGTAAAAATATTTAAATTTGAGGTAATCTGAACAATTATTTTTGCTTTTATTTCCCTTGCTATAGGAATCAAATCTCCAAAAAATCTTTCTTATTTAAGATTTATTTATTTATGCATACAAGATCAGATGTTCAGGGGGTGAGAGTATTCATCAGAGACAGAGTGGAGAGCAAAACAGACAGAATGACTGAAATACACTGCTGAGGGGAGCAGTGGGTGACAGGAGAAGTCTGTTGTGCCATGTAGGTCACCTCCCTAGTGGTGGATCGAACTTGTACGTCAGTGACTATAGACAGATTTATAGTGCTGTGACTTAACCCCTTGCACCACCAGGGAGGCCCCGCTCCAAAAGTCTTTATCATTGTGCCACTGCTGTTTTCTTCTATAGATTTTTATTGTTACATCTCTTATATTTGTCTTTGATCCATTTGGAATTTAGTTTTATGAGCAGAGTTAGAAAATGTACTGAACTCATTTTTTTTACATGAGGTAATTGAATTTTTTCTCAGTAATATAAATTTAAAGAGACTCTACCCATTGAATAGTCATAGTGCTATTATGAATTAAATGTTGACTGATACATGAATTTACTTCTGGATTTTTAATTTTCTTCCATTGATACTTGTGTCTTTTTTCTAAAATACTGTATCAGGAGTATTTATTACACATTAGAATATAAAGTCAGGTAATATAATGCTTGATTAATCATTCTTTCTTAGAATTCCTATAACTATTTGAGGCATTTTATAATTTCCTATGGTTTCTAATATTTTTACTCAATTTATTGGAGAGATATTATTTTAATAACAATTGTGCTAAATGTATATATTGGTTTTAGTAGAATAGTCAGTATTTTGAATATGTTTATTCTCCCCACCCATGAGCATGAAATAGCTTTCCATATATTTATGATTTATATCTTTTAATATTGTCTTGTAATTTGTGTTTGATAAGTCTTTCATCTCTTTCTTGGTTAGGTTTACCCCTAGGTGTTTGATTTTTTAAAAGTGATCTGACTTAAATGAAATTATTTTACTTTCATTTTCTTCTTGTTCATTGTTTTTGAATGTTCATTTGTTTTAGAATTTTCTGTTTTTATTTTTTTGCCTATGTTGAGTACTGATTAATTTCAGTAAGGGAAATAGTGAATGAGGATGACAGAAAAGACTGCTCCTCTTCCTGGAGGATTACTTATATTAATCAGACAAATACAAGACCAGAGAGTTCTGAAAACAGCACAGACTACAAAAGAACAGACAAGAGAGAAATTCATGCTTCACTTTATAGAGTAGGTTGAAAGCTATGCCTTGAGACTGTGGTCCATGAAGACTGGTATTATGGTACAAATATGGCCAGAAACCCTGGAGAGCAAAAATCATCTTGAGGTATCCTCTCTTGACCCAAGTGATTACAGACAGAGGAGCTGGAATACTCTACACATGTCAGATACCCAGTGAAAATAATATAGTCAACTGGACTGCAATCTCCTTACCCCGTACATTGGTGATAATATTGACCTTGTGAAACTGAACATGGACAATATGTAGACTACAGACTCATGGGTATGGGTCTCAGAGGAGTGAGGCAGTGTGGAGTGACACGATTACAAGCCATTTTCAACCCTCTCAGAGCACTCACACCAGTGGCAGTGGTGGATACTTCCAGAAACTTCCCCTATCCTGTGACACATCGACTGCAATATAAGGTATCTAGACCTACAGACTGTTGCCATAAAACTAAAATCATTTAAAACCATACCACCTCTTGGAATAGTAGAGTAGTTCAAATCTCTAATGTATGGTGTACATATATTTTTTTAAGCAAAAAAAATAAACAAAATGAAAAGATGATAAAAAGGACAACTTGAAACCTCAAGGCAATATAATATAACAAGGAGAGAACAAATGCCCATAATCCAACCACATAGACATGGGAATTTTTTTTTCCTCAACAGATTGATAGGTGTAAGTGGATTTAATAAAGAAAAAATAAAGGATTGGAAGAAAATTATATAAAAATTAAGCAGAAAAATTCAGTAAAGTTAATCAAATAAGTATGAAAATAAAGAAAAGCAAATGAATCTGTGAGAAATAAAATTAAACAAAATATAAATTGAAACTAAAAAAATATAGCAGAGTTTCAGGAAGTAAAATTCTCAAATGAAATAAAAATTTTAGAGAAAGCTAATGAAGTAGAATAGCAAAATGGAAGATAAAATCAATGTTCTTGAATAATAGTAATGCACAGAAGACATAAAAGAAGCAAGAGAAATATGAAGAAGATAAAATGAAGAAACACTATGAAAACTACTTGGCTCCATTAGGATATGCAATATAAGGGGTGTGGGCAATCCAAAGGTGAAAAGAGAGTAGTAACAGAGAACATATTAAAAGAAATAACAGAGGCAAACCTCCCAAACTTGGGGAAGGAGGTAAATATGCAAATATACAAAACTAGAAGACCACCTGGTTATCTTACTGTAATGAGACCTACAATAAGACATATAATAGATATTGTAGTAAAACTACCAAGAACTCAATACAAATATATATTATTGAAGAGGAATGAAGGTGTGTGGGGGAAGACAACTTCTAAAGTTACTCCCATCAGATTTACATCAAACATTCAAGAATAAAACCTACAATCAAGGAGAGAATGGAATGATGTATCCAAAACACTTAAAAACTGCCAGCCAAGAGTACTATATCCTTTAAGATTCTCTTTCTGAAATTAAATGAAATTAAATGAAAAATAGGGCCTCTATAGACAAACAAAAACTGAAGGAGTTTGCAAAAACCATATATGCCCTACAAGAAGTATTAAACACAACACTTTGATCTAATGTAATAAAAAAATGCCAAAAAATATGGAAATATAATGCCAGAACAGACCACTGATAAACAAGAATATTAAAACAGTAGCCAAATGTCTCCCCCCACAAAACAAAAATATCAATAACCAAACAATCTCACTAACTAATAAAACTTCATGACAACATCTCTTATTAACATAAATGAAAAATAATTTTCAATTAAAACTTAGCAAGAAAATTCAACAATATATTAAAGTGATTATACAATCTATGTTAGATATATTCCATGGCAAAATGATGGTTCAGCATCAAAATCATTCAATGTTATTTACCACCATAAAAAGAGATCTAAAAAAAATCATAAGATCATGTCAGTAGATAAATATAGATAGCATTTGATAAGATTCAACATTAACTTATGACAAAACTCTTCAAAATGGGAAACACATCCCAATGAAGTAAAGACCAGATATTAAAAACTCACAACATGGTAAGAAAATGAAGACTGTAAAAAATGAATAAATTAAAAATATAGATAAAATTCTCATTTAAAATAATTGAAAACAAAACAAAATAAATTTTAGTCATTGTTAAAAATTAATAAGACACAAATAAGTAGAAAGATAGTCCCTTCTCTTAGATTGGAAGAATTATCACTTTTAAAGTGGCCAAAGCAGTATTTATATTCAGTGCAACCCTAATAAAATTTCAAATGCAGTCTTTAAAGAAATAGAACAAATATTATTAAAATTTATATCAAACCACAAAAGACCCTGAAGTCAAAATTCTGACAAAAATAAGAACAGAGATATATAGTTTAGATTTCAAATTATACTACAAACCTATAGAAATTAAAACAATATGGGATTAGAATAAAAATAGACACAGACCAATGGAAAATAATTGGACACTCACATTTATATGGACAGTTAAACTATGACAAAGGGCCAAGAGTATACATTATGCCAAGGAAAGATTCTCCAATGAATTCTATTTGGAAAACTCAACAGCTGCATGCCAAAAAATGAAATGAGCCAGTATCCCACAACATAATCACAAATCAATCCAAAATGGATAAACGATTGTATCTAAGACTATAAAACACATAAGAGAAAACAGGCAAAACACTTCACAGTGTTAGTCTTAGTGATGTCTTTGGTGATTCATCCCAACAGCAAAGAAAGCAAAAGAGAACATAACTGAAACTACATCAAACTAAAAAGCTGGAAAAGAAAGTGTAACTGAAAGTTTCTGAATGGAAGAAAATATTTGTGCATGATACATCTAACAAATAACTGATATCCAACATCTGCAAATAACTCAAACAACTCAATAAAAATATAATTAAAAAACAATAAAAAAACAGAACAGGGTCTTCCTGGTGGTACAAGGTGTTAAGTCTCAGCACTAGGAAGCAATAGGCAACCACTGCAACAAAAGTTCAGTTCCTGGCCAGGGAGCTAACACACATAGTGCCACAGACCTCTCTTGTCTCGCCCACTGTTCCGTCCGCAGTTTATGTCAGTCAGTCTGCTTTTTCTGTTCCCTATTCTGTCTTTGGTGAATCCTCTCACCCCTGCATCCATGGCCCCATACCCCAGTTCTTGTATATATGAATCTTAAAAAAAAAATAGAACTGAAATGGACTTTTCCAAAAAAGACATACAGATGGTTAGCAGACACATAACAAAATGCTCATGATCACTACCATAAATAAAATGCAAATCAAAATCACAATGAACTAGTCTGCATACCTGTGAGAATGGTCCATATCAAAAATATCTTAAACAAAAAATGTTGGGGAGGATGTGAAGAAAATATATCCTCCTATGGGTTGATAGGGATGTAGACTAGTCCAGTCCCTACAAAAAAAAAAAACTGTATGGAGTTTATTAAAAATAGATCTACCATATGATCCAACAATTCTAGATTACTACCTGAAGAATGCAGAAACACCAAATCGTAGCATTTTTTACAATAGCCAGGTTATGGGGAAATTCATTCATCTGTGCTAAATGACACAGGAATTGCTTAAGAAGATACAGTATATATTCACAATTACAGTAGAATCTTGCTCAGCTATTGATAAACAAAAACAAAATCAAGAGCCCTTACCATTTATGATATCAATGGAACTGGAAGTGATGATAGAAACCAAAGCAGAATAAAGAAAGCTGGGTGGATTCATTTCTATGTGGAATATAGAGAAATAAAGGAACAGGAAAAACACCCCAGAAATGAGATTGCAGAATAGAAGCTAACAGATTGAAAGGGGAGGGAAGGAAGCAAAATGTGGAAGGGACCCAGTGGACTATGAATGTTTCGTTGGTGGTTTGACGTGATAACATACATCTGAAGAGTTGAATTCCTACACATCTATATCTATCTATCTATCTATCTATCTATCTATCTATCTATCTATCTATCTATCTATCTATCTATCTATCTATCTATCTATCTATCTATCTATCTATCTATCTATCTATCTATCTATCTATCTATCTATCTATCTATCTATCTATCTATCTATCTATCTATCTATCTATCTATCTATCTATCTATCTATGTATTCCTACACGTTACTTCAATGAAAAAAAATGATATAGTTAAAAACAATTTTACTATGGTTAAAAAAAGGTTGGGATAAGGATTTGCACAAAAATTTTTAATAAAATCACTTCTGTGTAGGTATAGCATGTCATGCAACACATCGTTACTCAAAGAAATTTCTTTGTATACTCAAGAGTCTCATTATTTTTCAATGCATTTTTAATTTTCAAAGACTAGACATTTACATAGGTTTCACCAATTCTGATTTAATGGGGAAAATGTACAGTTAAAATTTTAGGAGGGAAAGTACCAGGCTGTTAGGGCTAAAGTAACTTCTTTCTCTGCCATCTAGGCAGGTGTGAAAGGCTAAATCTCTGCTATACTCAGCTACTTCGAGCATGTTCACATGCTGTCAGGAAACTCAGACTATTGACTTGTGCAGTCAGGAAATCACCTCCAGTTCACAGAGCTGGTCCTTTTGTGTAAATAATGGATGGGATTACAAAGAAATGTTCTAGTTTGTAAATTCTTGGGACTTTGGACTTGTTGAATTATAACTTCAGATTACCCAGTCCAGGGCCCGCTGCCATCTGGGGAAAAGGATGGCTCTCATCTGGCACATGTCACATTTGCTATAACTCTCGTTTGCACTTGTTTGTCCCCACTGGCAGTTTCCTAAGCAGTTCTGAGGTCTGTTGAAAGGATTTTAGTCTAGCTGAATGATTATTCATATGATCTGATTTAAGAAGAAAAATAAATTTTCTAAGGGGTATCATTTTTGCCCATCTAGGTCAAACTTAAACATATCCCAATTATTTTTGGAAGGAGAGTCTTAATAATCATTACAGGTTTTGAATATTTTTGAAAACTTGCAGTTCAATAAATAAATTCCTGGGTGTCTACGTTTGGTTTATTTTGTGAGATTTACATATGTTCAGAAAAGGAAAAAAAAAAGTTGCTTTCTAAAAACAGGAGAACTATAGGTCACAATTTCTAACCAATTAAGCTAGAAAGCTATATAATAGTTCCTGTAGGTATGGAATGTTTGGCAAAGCCAAAGGGCAATCTTTAAAATTCCATTGTATATAAAATGTAATGTACATATTGCATTTATGAAATATACAGTTTATGCGATATACAAATATGTTTGTATATTGGTTTTGTAACCTGTCATTTAGTTGCCTTTATAGTTTCTATTAGCTCTTTGTAGAGTCTTCAAGGTTTCTAAGTATAGTATTGTAATTACTGCAAATGATAGTTTCACTTCTTTGTCCAACCTCCGTTTTATTTTTTTTTTATTTCCAGTTGTTATCTGGTTGTTCTATCTAAAACACCTAACATTAAACTAAAAAGTAGTGATAATAGTGGGCATCCTGTCTTGTTCCTGATCTTAAAGGGACAATTTTCAGTGTTTGAACTTTAGTTATTGAGTTGTGTGTGTATTATATAAGATCTTTATTATGTTGAGCTAGGTTCCTTCTATTCCCAACTTCTTAGAGACCTTATGCTAAATAAGTGTTAAATCTTATCAGATGCTTTCTCAGCATATGTTACTATCATGTGATTTTTACATATTCTATAGTTGATATAATGTTTCACCTTGATTGATCTGCATATCTTAAACTATCTTTGGATCCTTGGGATAAATTTTACTTGATTATGTTGTGGAATCTTTGTAATGCATTCCTTAATTTGATTTGCTAGCATATTGCTGGTTTTTGGTGGGTTTTTTTTTGGCATCAATATTCATCAGGGACATTGGGCTGTAGCTTTCTTGTGCTATCTTTGTCTGGTTTAGGTATCTGAGGAATGTTGGTATCATAAAATGCATTATGAGGCATTACCTTTTCTTGGATGTTACAAATAATTTGGGCCAGATGGTCATAAATTCTTATTTAAAAGTTAGAAATAATTTGCAAAGCCATCTGTCCCTAGGCTTTTGTTTTGGAGGTAACTTTTTATTACTATTTTGATTTCTCACAATTGTAATTGGTTTATTTAATTCTTATGTTTCTGTATTGGTGATCTATATTGTTCTAGAAATTTGTTCATTTCTTCAAGGTTATTCAATTTATTGGTGTGTAGTTGTTATATGTGTATAACATTTGTATTTTTATGCCCTCTGTGATAATTTCTCCTCTTCCATATGAGCTTGTTTACTAACTTTCTCTAACTTCTCCTCATTAGCCTAGCTAGAGGCTGATCCATTTTGCATATATAATATGGTTTTTCTGGTTTCTATCTTATTTCCACTTTATTTTTACATTTCTTCCTTTTACTAAATCTGGATTTTATTTGTTCCTCTTTTTCAGGTTTTACAGTGCGTTGTATGTATTTATTTCATTTTTTTCTTGCTTCTTTTTTTTTTAAAGATTTATTTATGCAAACAAGAACTGGGTTACAGGCCAGGGGCGATGGAGGTGAGAGGATTCACCAGAGACAGAGTGGAGAGCAGAACAGATAGATCAATGGAAATACACTGCTGAGGGGAGCAGTGGGTGAGGCAGGAGAGGTCTGTGCCATGTGGGTCCCCTCCCAGGACCAGGGATAGAACTCGTGCTGCTGTAGTGCATGCACTCACAGTGCGGAGCTCACATCACAGTGCGGGGGCGCTCAATCTCCTGCACCATCAGGGAGGCCATATTTCAACTTTTTCTTGCTTCTTAATGTGAGCTTGTGTTGGAAATATCTTCCCTCTTTTGACCACTTAAAGATCATTTTGCTGCACCCATAAATTCTAAAAGCTTTTATTTTTGAGGGCTTTTTTTCAAAATTCTGTTTTCATTTTTCTCATCAGTTCAACATCTATTAAGCAGCATTCTGCTCACTACCCTTAAAGTTTTTTTCCAGTTTTTTCTTTGTTGATTTCTAGTTCTGTGCCATTATGGTCAGATTTCATTCTTCATAGTTGAGTTATATATAAAATATGGTTTATTCTTGAAAATGTTCCATGTGCATTTCAAAAATGTTTTGTTTTGGGTGGAGTGTTTTGTAGTTATCTGTTAAGCTTTATGATCTTGTTTCTCATTTAAAATCACTATTTCCCGAGACCGGCAAGATGGCGGCAGAGTGAAGACGCTAGACTCAGTGTCCAGATACACATAACAGGGAAAGCCAAAAAAGCAAAGAGAAAAGCCAAGAACGGACTATCAGCTTACATACAGGAAACATCAGCCCGACGGAAGGCGGTAGGAATCTCTAAATGAACTCTGTTTGAAATAAGGTCAGGGCATCCCCTGGCGCCCCGAGGGTGCCACTCCGAGAGCAGAGAGGGGCAGCGGGACTGCTGGATGCACAGCACCCCATGCAGACCGAGGCTTGAACTGTAAAAATCGGCCAGAGAACTCCTTCACCAGGAGCTGCTGCCAGGGGCGGCTGCAGAGGGACAGAGCAAAGTTAAGCTAAAATGGCAGTGCAGCCCCAGTGGGGATCTTGCCGTGCCCAGCTCCCAGGAATGCCATCTTGGGATTTCTCGCGCCGGAGGAACCACGGGCTGTGGAGCAGCCCTTGCGGGTGGAGATCTGAGCTCGGGGAGTCAGTCAGAGGGTGCCACGGCCAGGAACTACTTGCCTGGTGCTGGTGTGGACAGACAGAGCAAAGCTGAACTGGAGCACCAATCTGAATCGGGGCTTGCTCAGCTCCTGGGAAGCGCCATTTTGGAATTTCTCGCGCCGGGGGAACCGTGGGTTGCGGAGCCATCATTGCAGGCTGAGTTCTGAGCTTTAAAAGTCTGTGGGAAGACGCAGACACCAGGAGCTACTTGCCTGGGGCTGGAGCAGACGGATGGAGCGGGACTGAGCTGGGTTGCAGGCACAACCGGACATGGGATCCTGGCGAGCCTGGCTCCTGGGGAGCGCCATATTGGGACTTTTTGGCTTGCTCCACCCCTGGGGAGCGCCATTTTGGAATTTCTCACGCCGGGGGAACCGCGGGTGGCAGGGCCATCATAGCAGGCTGAGATCTGAGCTTTGAAGGCCGGTTGGAAAACGCCAAAGCCAGGAGCTGCTTGCCTGGGGGCAGGCGTGGACAGTCGAAGTGAGGTTAGGCTAGGAGGACGGTGCAGCCCGACCCGGGATCCTGGCGTGCCCGGCTCAGAGAGAGCGCCATCTTGGGATTTTTCACACCGGAGGGACTGCGGTTCCTGGAGCGGCCCCAGAGGGCTGCGATCTGAGCTTTGAGGGTCGGTCTGAGGGCACTATGGCTGGGGCTGCTTGCCTGGGGCTGGCACGGACAGACGGAGAAGAGTTGGACTAGAGCACCAGGTGGCCCAACTCAGAAACCTGGCATGCTCGGCCCCAGGGGAGCACCATATTGGAATTCCTCCTCACGCTGGGGGAACCGCGGGAGGTGGAGCCACCACTGCAAGCTGATATCTGAGCTTTAACAGTCAGTCAGAAATAAGAAGCCTTGCTCCATATGCAGAAAATCCTCTCCAACGTCTAGATTCAGAATCCAGGGACATCCGGAGGAGGTCAGACGGGCATACGAAGTTTAGGAAAGGGGCAGATAGTGCATGGGCTGCTACATGGCTACTTTCTCCCCCTAGCAGAGACTGATATTAAGGGGAGCCATAAGGAACCAGTCCCTATATAGGAGGCTGGTTGGGAACTCTAGACCTCAGGTGAAAGGCGTTCTTAGGAACCTCATCACCCACCCACTTACCACACGGGCCCTCATCTGCTGCTGCGAGTCAACCAGCACCATCCCTCCCATACCCCCCCACCCTAGTGGGGTGGTTTTTTTTTGTTTTTGTTTTTTCTCTTTTGTTGCTGTAATTGTGGTGACCTACTAGTTTTTGATTATTTATTTGTTCTGATTGGTTTTGGTTCCTGGGATTGTTTTGCTCCAGTTGCTATTAGCTTTTGGTGTTTCTTCTTTTCCTCTCTCCTCCTTTGTCTCAATTGAATCTTGTCCTAGCCTTTTTTTTTTCTTCTTCTTTTTTTTTTCTTCTTCTTTTTTTTTCTTTTTTTTTCTTTTTTTTT
>JAGFMF010011442.1:1938404-1979036 GCA_019455555.1 Galemys pyrenaicus
TCAGAAGGCAAAAGAAAAATACCAGATGGTTCCTCCCCTAGGAGGAATGTAAGGGAACCAAAGGAGGATCAAGGAAAGGAATAAGAACAATAATAATAATAACAATAACAGCAATAAAGACACAAACCAAAAATGTGGAGACAAGGACAGACTGGTGGGGAGGGGAGGGGGAGGGTTGAGGGAAGATGGGAGCAGAGGGACTGAGGTGATGGTTCACTGGTGATATGGTGATGGGGAATACATGGGGATTACAATTAATGGCAAGTATATGTAAATTTTAAAGTATTTTAATAAAAAAAACTAAAAAAAATAAAATCACTATTTCCTTATTTATTCACTCTTGTTGATCTTTCCGTAGTTGGAATTCTAGTATTAAAATCCGCTGAAATTACCGTGCTATTATCAATGTTTCTTTTTATTTCTATAAACAATACCCTTTTTTATCTTAATGCATCATCATTTGCTGCATGTATATTTATGTTACTTTTCTTATTTTATTAGGCCTTTGATCATGACATAATATTCATCTTTATATTCTATTACCTTTTTAAATTTTTTAAAATATTTATTTATTTGTACATAAAAGAGTGGGGGTACAGGCCAGAGTCCATGGTGGTAAGGGGATTCACCAGAGAAGGAGTGGGGAAGAGAACAGGCAGATTGACTAAAACACACTGCTGAAGGGAGCTTTGGGCGAGGCCGGAGAGGTCTGCTACGCCATGTGGGTCCTCGCCCTGGCGGGCAGCAGGGAGCGGGCAGCAGGGAGCGGGCAGCAGGGAGCGGGCAGCAGGGATTGAACTCGTGCTGCAGTGGCTGCAGTTTGCTTCAGTGTTTTGCTTAAGCCACTGTGCCACTAGGGAGGCCCCACCTTTTAAAAAAATTTAAGCTACTTTACCTGATATAACTTTCATGCCTTTTTTTATTTTAAAAATTTATTTGTTTATATATATATATGTTTGACATCAATTGTAGTCACCATGGAATCCCCACCACCATTTCACCAGTGCGCCATCACCTCAGTCCCTTGTGCTCTTTCTGCCTTCATCCCAGTCCCCCTCCACACTCCCTGCCCCACCAAATGCCTCAGATTTGTGTCATGACTTTTTTGATTGCCATTCGCTTGTAGGGTTATCTTAGAACCTTAAACCTTAGCCTGTGCTTGACATTGTGCATCAGGTGGGTTTTCTCTAAATAAAAGATGGTTGCCCTTTATTTTGAAATCCACTCAGTCACTTTTAATTGGTGAATTCAAAGCAGTTATTGAAACATACATGCATATGCAGTTTTTTTTTTAGTTTTTCTTTTTGCTTTATTTTTCCACCTCTTCCTTTTATATAATATTTAAATTCTATTCCATTTCTTTATGTGCTTATTCTGTTGATTTTTGTTTGAAGGTTCTACTGAGGCTAGTGTATGATGGGTTATTTTTGTTGTTATTGGACAGTTTGATCTCAGACTCATTCTGATTGGTCTTATTGTTACTTTCTACCTCCATATTATATAATGTAGATGTTTGTTACCTCTGCATTTATTTCCATATTGCTTTATAATTGCCCCTTAAGGACTTCTTTCCAGTTCAACTTGGTATTAATATATTTAAAACTTTTTTCAGTAAAACTCCTTATCCTTCTTTCTGTCTCTAATGGTCTTCTTACAGGATAAGTATTTTAGGTGAGTAGCAGCAGGAAACGGTGGCACAGGAGCAAGGTTCAGGATGGTTCTGGGCAGACAGGTCAAGGAAAGGGAGTCTTGGAGCCCTCGGTGGCTTTTCATACTTTATTTAGTAGAGGTGGCCAGGTACATGGCAGGCATGGGTGCCGGGGGTGGGGGGAGGCGGGGGGAGGCTGGCAGGCCTCCCAGTCCCCAGCGCATCTCACCCTCTTGGCTGCTTTCTACTGCTGCTGCTCGTCGGTGCTCTCGCTCTTGGTCGGTCCTGGCATCCTCATGATGCCTCCCATTTATGCCCGTGCCCCAACTCAGGTGTACCCCCTTGTGCATGCCCACCCTGGAATGCTCGCAGCACCACAGGTGTCCATCATCACAGTGGTGGGAGGGTGGAAAGACCTGATCATTCTCTGACCCTACAGTGAGACATATGTTTTCTTTGAGTACTTTAAATATGTCCTGCCATTTTCTTCCCTGTTAGATTTCCACTAAAAAGTCCATAGGCTATTTAATAGGTGTCTCTTTATAGGTTGCTGTAGGGTCAGAGAAAAGTATCAGGTTTTTCTGCCCTCCCGCCATTGGTGTAATGATGGACACCTGCGGTTCTGCACGCATTCCTAGGTGGGCGTGTGCAAGTGGGTGCACCTGGGCTTAGACAGGGGCTTATAAGGGTGGCATCATGAGGACGCCAGCAGAACGAGGGCAGAGCAGAACAAGAACAAGAGCAGAGAAGCAGGGGAGAGACAGTGGCAGAAGAAAAGAAGCAGCAAAGAGCCCAGAGTGAAGATGCGCTATGGAGCTAGGAGTCTCCTGCTAGCCTCCTACCCCCCCTCCCCACCCCCCCCCCCCGCCTGCCCTGTACCTGGAAGCCTCTGATAATGGTGCAATAAAAGTCTGCTAAAAGCCATCGAGCGCTTNTAGCCTCCTCCCCCCCCCCCCCCCCCCCCCCCCCCGCCTGCCCTGTACCTGGAAGCCTCTGATAATGGTGCAATAAAAGTCTGCTAAAAGCCATCGAGCGCTTCAGGACTCTTCCTTTACCCTGTTTGCCAGAATCATCAAGAACTTGCTTGGTGCCCATTCCTGGCACTACAGTTACTCTGCTTTTTCTCAATGCTTTAATATTCTATCCTGCTATTGATTTCAGTAAATTAATTATAATGTGTATTGGAGTGTGTCTATCTGGTATTGTTTTGTCTGGATCTCTTGAGTAAGGATGCCTGACATTTTTCTCCAGATTGAGATGGGTCTCAGCAAAAAATCCTTTAAGTAAGTTTTCAATTATATTCTCTTTATCTTCTCGGAAACCTGCATGATACAGATATTATTACTCTACAGATTATCAGAGTGATCTTACAGTTTTCATTTGGGTGTTCTCCATCACTGCTTTCTTGATTACAGACCTGCTCCATTAACTTGCATTTGTCTACAGGTGAGGAATTTTTTTACATTCTTCAGTTGTATTATTGCAAAAAAAAAATCCATTAGTAGATGTTGCTACAGTTTTGTATTTACTAAATCTTTATTGTATTTGAACATAATTTTTTTTTATTTCAGTAAGCAAGGTTATACCTTTAACCTTAAACTTCTTAGCACAGGGGCCTCCCTGGTGGTGCAGTGGGTTAGGCAACACACTATGAGCAAACCTCAGTCACTGCAGCATGAGTTCCATCCCTGTCCCTGGCCAGGGAAGTGACTCACATGGCACAGCAGACCTCTCCTGCCTTGTCCGCTGCTCCCCTCAGCAGTATGTTTCAGTCAGTCTGCCTGTTCTGCTCCCCGCTCTGTCTCTGGTGAATCCTCTTACCTCCTTGGACTCTGGCCTATACCCCAGCTCTTGTGTGCTTAAATAAATTAATCTTTTAAAAAAAACTTGTTAGCACATATTCTGCTGTTCTGCTGGTTAAGACTTTCTCACTCTCTCCCTACGTGTTGCTCCATATGTGTTTATGATTTATTCTGTCTCCTCATTTTAAATTTTAGAACAGTTTTAGGGAGTTTCTATTTTCTAATGATAATTTGGTGTATACTACTTCAAGAATCTGGGTCCAATTCTAGGTTTTTTTTTATTCATGATCTTTAGGTGTCTATTATTTCATTGACTGATGCCTTCACACCATTTCAGATGTTTGAAACAGTGGTACCAGTGGAAGATGGAACTGGGGTGTTAAGGCACCAACATTTTGCCTCCAGTGATCATCAAGTCTTTGAGTGTTTTACAGGACTGTGAGTAACTGAATTGTGTGTTGGTGATGCACAATGATTCCTTCCTGTAGAGTTAAAGAAATCAGGTCTTTCCACCCTCCCACCACTGATGATGGACACCTGTGGTGCTGCGAGCATTCCAGGGTGGGCATGCACAAGGGGGCACACCTGAGTTGGGGCACGGGCATAAATGGGAGGCATCATGAGGATGCCAGGACCGACCAAGAGCGAGAGCACCGACGAGCAGCAGCAGTAGAAAGCAGCCAAGAGGGTGAGATGCGCTGGGGACTGGGAGGCCTGCCAGCCTCCCCCCGCCTCCCCCCACCCCCGGCACCCATGCCTGCCATGTACCTGGCCACCTCTACTAAATAAAGTATGAAAAGCCACCGAGGGCTCCAAGACTCCCTTTCCTTGACCTGTCTGCCCAGAACCATCCTGAACCTTGCCCTGTACTGCCCTTCCTGGCCACTATACTTCCCTAAGCCAACTCCTTGGCCTAAATAGTATTGTGCCATTTCAACATCTAGGGTGTGGTTGAGCAATAGATTTAACCAGGGAAGGAACCATAGCTGCTACAGGATCACAAATGAGGAATTATTCTATTTGCTTTTTCAAGTACAGAACTGGGTACTGGTTTCTGTTGTTGAAGATCCATGTGTTCCAAGTTCTGATTAGTGAGAGCATTCAGTTACCATCTCTGTTTTGTCCCTGGGTAGGGTTAAGACAGGAGTTTCACATATCACAGCTTATAACCTTGCCTATGAGGAGACACAGGTGATCTGATCTAACTATTCCTGCAGTTCAGACTCCAACTGTTTCAATTCATGTCTCAGGTTCAAGCAATCCCACATCTTTACCTCTATAATTTAGTGGCATATCTTCTGTCCTTCATGTTGACTCTGTGCATTCCTTTCTATGGTGTAGTGCCAGTTTGTAAACCCTCAATGTGGGCATGTACCCTTGAATTTACAGTAGCAGAAGGGCTATGTAAAGTAATTGCTCTTTTCTCTGAGGAGTTTTACTGCCCACATATTACTCTAAACACAGCTTGTATATTTTTCCTTATTTCTTTCTCCTGTGCCATTGTTCCTGATGTATGCAATTGTCATCCACTTATCTTTCAGGGGCTGTGTGCGTTTTTGTAATCCGTGACTATCAGACGGGGTGAGCCATCACCTTTTCTCTGTCACCAACTTGCTAGATTCACAAGAAGCATTCCTCTGTTCAGAGTGACACTTTGAATAAAGAAGTATCCCAATTAAAATTACAATCAACTTTACTTGCAGTGTAGTGTCACATGTCTGCTTCTCTGAATATCCTATAATAAAATATTTACGCCTATCCCAATTTTATTAATAACACAACAGATGCTCTTTGAATTTATAATCTAAGTGCATTTTAAACATTTTTTTCTCTAAAAGATATAAAATTAATTCAAATTGGAAAAGAAGTAAAACTATTCTCGCTTTCAGATGACATGATTATATATACATAGAAACTCCTAAAGACTACACAAATAAAAAAACCTATGAGAAACAGTAAATCAGTATATTAAATTTGTAGGCTACAAAATCAACATACAAAAGGAGAAATATGAAAGAACAGCAACAACAATAAAGAATAAGCTCAAGGAATTGGGCAATTATAACCAAAAGTAAACAAAAATCTCAACAAGACCAAAAAGCCAGGATAAACCAAAGGGACCATGGGGGGGGAGGGGATGGGGGGAGGGCAAAGATGGGGAAGAGGCCAGAGGGTGCACAAGGGACTGAGGTGATGGTGTACGGGTGGAATGGTGGTGGGTACTCCCTGGGGACTACAAATGATGTCAAATATAATTAATAAAAAAAAAAAATTTATTGTAAAAAAAAAAGTAAAAAAAACAAAAAACAAACGTGTGTTGCATTCTTACATGCAAAACTTGTACTAAAAGAGAAATAATAATTTCTTTCTACATTTACATTCATTACAATAGTATCAAAAAATTAAATACCAGTGAATAAAACTAATCAAAGGAAGTGAAATATGTATTCAATGAAAACACTAATTTTTATTTTTCACTTATATAAGTAGGTTTTGCTATTAGAATTTTAAATTTGATTTTTAGTTTACATAACTGGGGTACAAAATAATTTTTGAAATGGACTTATACTAGAACAAAAACAGATACACCAGTGGGATAAAGTTGAGACAGAAATAAGTTCACATCTATTTGGATAGTTACACCGTTATAAAGGGGCCGAGGACATACCCTGGAACAAATATAGTCTAATCAATAAATGGTATTGTGAAAACTGAACAGCTGGTGCAAAAGGTGAAACCAGACCACTATCTCACACCATACACAAAAAAATCAATTCACAATGGATAGCAGATGTAAGAAATGAAACCATAAGAAGCATAGACAAAATATTTCATAGCATAAGCACAGTGATGTCTTTAGGGATTTATCTCCACCAGCAAGGAAAACAAAAGTGAACATAAACAACTAAAATTATAGCAAACTAAAAAGATTCTGCACAGTGAACAAAACTGTAACTAATTGAAACTAGGACTCTAAATTGCAAAAAGAAAGGGAAAACACAAGGAAATGGAACAATATTCCATGCTCATGGATTGCAAGAATTAACATTGTTAAAATGTCCATCTCACCCAAAGCAATATATAGATTCAATTGAATTGCCATCAAAGTTTCAATGGAATTCTCCAAAGAAATAAAGCAAACATTTGTGAACTTTCTATGGAACCACAAAAGACCTAAAATAGTCAATGCAATCTTGACAAAAAGTAGAGGATGGAATATTATACTCTAAGACTTCAAACTATATTAGAAGACTATATTAGGCAAATATCACAGGGATAAGGTGAAAACAGCTAAGTTATAAACCCTCAAGAATTAATATACAAAGATATTACTGAAATAGTAAAAATTGTTCAAGTATTTTTATGAATCATAGATGGTGTGTGTGTGTGTGCATGCTTTTCTTAGTTATTTTGAAATTTTTCTTCTGTTTGTTATAATTTCATCTTAAAGTTTTATTGCTTGTACATATATCGACTTTTAGAGTAGTGAAAATTAAATCAACTTTAAATTATCTTAAAAATAAATTAAATATTTTTGTTTTATGGTTTTTTTTATTTATATCATTTACATATGCATTCCCCATAAAATTCCTACCTACCACCAGTTCACCTATAAACCATCACCATAGTCCCTTGTGCTCTACTCTCCCCTGGTTTGATCCCTTTTCCTCTCCCTCCATCACAATGTTTCTTATTTATGGTTGACTGATAATTCTATTATTATTATTTTTGTTATTGTAATTTTTTTCTGATCCCTTATTTGGTTCCCCTATATTCCTCCTATAAGTGAAACCATCAAATATTTTTCTTTTTCCTTCTGGCTTTTTTCACTGAGCATGATCCCTTCAAGCTCCATTCATGTTGCTGCAAGTGGCATGAGTTTTTCTTTTGGATTGCTGAATAGTATTCCACTGTGTATCTATACCACATCTTCTTGATCTAGTCACCTATTTTTGGGAATTTGGGTGGTTTCCAAATCTTTCCTATCATAAATAGTGCTGCAGTAAACATAGGGGTGCAGGTATCCTTTTTAATTAATGTTTCTGTGTCCTTTGGGTAGATCCCTAGAGTGGAATTGCTGGGCCAAAAGGTAGCTCCATTTTTAGTAGTTTGAGGAAACTTCACATAGCTTTCCATAGTGGTTGGACCTTTTTGCATTCCCACCAGGCAGTGTAGGAGTGTTTCAAGGATGTTTCCTCACATCCTCAGCAACATTTCTTGCCTGCTACTTAATGTGTGCCATTCTCACTGTTGTCAGATGATAGCTCATTGTGGTTTTGATTTGAATTTCCCTGATTATAAGTGATGCTGAACATTTTTTCATATACCTGTTGGCCATTTGCATTTCCTCTTTAGTGAAGTGTCTTTTTAGCTCTTCTTCCCAGTTTTTGAATGGGTTGATCACTTTGTTTTTGTTGAGTCATGTGAGCTCTTTGTAGATTTTTGTGATCATCTTATTATCAGCTGTATTGTGTGCAAAACTTTTCTCCAATCACTATGGTCTCTTTGTTTTGGTCAGTGTCTCTTCTGCCATGTAGAAGCTTTT
Organism: Galemys pyrenaicus; assembly: GCA_019455555.1. Classification (NCBI taxonomy): domain Eukaryota; kingdom Metazoa; phylum Chordata; class Mammalia; order Eulipotyphla; family Talpidae; genus Galemys; species Galemys pyrenaicus. The sequence continues at coordinate 1,946,401 of JAGFMF010011442.1, forward strand.
TAGTTTGATGTATCCCAGTTATTTATCTTTTCCCTCACTTTCTTTGCTTTGGGGGAATGTGTCTTTAAAGATCTTACTAATATATACATTGTGTAATGTTTTGCCTATATTTTCTTCTATATATTTTATGATTTCAGGTCTTACATTCAGGTCTTTATTCATTTTGAGTTAATCTTTGTGCATGTTGTGAGGTAGTAGTCTAGCTTCATTCTTTTGCATGTAGCAGTCCAGTTCTCTCAGCACCATTTATTGAACAAACTGTCATATTACAATGCATATTCTTTGTTCCTTTGCCAAAGATTAGTTTTCCATTAATATGTGGGTTTATTTATTTTTTTTAAATTCAGTTCCATTCATCTATGTATCTGTTTTTATTCCAATACCATACAGCTTTAATTATTATGGCTTTGTAGTGTAGTTTAAAATCAGGGTGTGTATACCTCCATTCCCCTTTATTCAGGAGAGATTTGCTTATTCGAGGATTTTTGTGTCTCCATGAATTTCATCAATATTTGTTCTATTTCTTTGAAGGATGTCATTGAAGTTTTTATTGGAATAGTATTGAATCTGTAAATTGCTTTTGTTAGGATGGATATTTAGATAATGTTAATTAATCCAATCCATGAGCCAGGGATGTCATTCCATTTCTTTGTGTCTTCTTATATTTCTCTTAGTGTCTTACAGTTTTCTTTGCATATGACCTTCACCTCTTTTGTTAGGTTTATTCCCAAGTAGTTACATTTTTGGGCTTCAATTATAACAGGTATACTTTACTTAATTTCTTCTTCAAATTGTTTGTATGTGGAAAGGCTATTGATTTTTATATATTGATTTTGTATCTTCTATTTTACTAAACTGGTCTATAATTTTGATTAGCTTTTCTGTGGAGTTTTTAGTATTCTCTTTATATATATTCATATCATCTGCAAATAGTGATAGTTTTACTTCTTCTTTCCCTATCTGGGTTCTTTGTATGTCTTTCTCTTATTGCTCTGGCTAAGACTTCCAGTATTATATTGAAAGACAGTGGTGAGAGTAGTCAGAGTTGCCTTGTTCCAAATCTTAAGGGAAAGGCTTTCAGCTTTTCACCATTGAGGATAATATTGGCTGTAAGTTTGTCATTTATGGCTTTTATTATATTAAGGTGTTTTCCTTCTATCCCAAGGATTTTGAGGGCTTTAGTCATAAATAGATATTGAAGTTTGTTGAATGCTTTCTCAGTATCTATTGATATGATCATATGGTTTTTATTTTTCTTTTTGTTGATGTGGTGGATTACATTAATTAATTTTCAGATGTTAAAAAATTCTTGTGTCCCTGGAATAAATCCCACTTGGTCATGCTCATTATCTTTTGCATGCATTGTTGGATTCTGTTGACTAAGATTTTTGCAGAGTTCTAATGAACTCTTTCAGTGTTCATTAGAGAGATTGGCTTGTAGTTATTTTATATTGTCCTTGTTTGGGTTTGGTATTAGTGTAATGTTTACCTTATAAAACATATTGGGTAGTATTCCTTCTTTCTCAATTTTTCAAAATAGTTTCTGCAATATAGGCACTAGTTTGTTTCTGAACATATGTTAGAATTCATTTGTGAAACCATCTGGTCCTGGACTTTTGCTTTTGGGAGGGTTTTGATAACTGTTTGAATTTCACTGCTTGTAATTGGTCTGTTTAAGTGTTCTATTTCTTCTTTATCTTAGCTTTGGATTATTGTATCATTCTACCAATTTGTCCATCTCTTCTAGATTGTTGACCTCGTTTGCTTATCACTGTTCATAATAATCTCTGATTGTTACTTTGATTTCTGCCATGCCTATTGTAATTTCTCCTCTTTCATTTATGAGACTATTTATTTGTGTTTTCTCCTGGTTTTTCTTTGTGAGCCTAGCTAGAGGTTTGTCTATTTTGTTTATTTTTTCAAAGAACCAACTTTTGGTTTCATTGATCTTTGGATCATTTTCTTAACTTCAATTTCATTTATTTCACTTTGATTTTTACTATTTCCATTCTTCTGCTGGCTTTTGGGTATTTTGTTTTTCATTTTCTAGTTATTTGAGATGGGAGATTAGGTTGTCTCTTTGAGTCTTTCTTGTTTCTTGATGTGAACCTGCATTGGTATATACTTTCCTCTTTTTAATGCTTTTGCTGTATTCCATATATACTGGGAAATTGTGCCCTCATTATCATTCATCTCTAGATGTGTATCTATCTATCTATCTATCTATCTATCTATCTATCTATCTATCTATCTATCTATCTATCTATCTATCTATTCTTTGATTTCTTCATTAATTCAGTGGTCTTCCATGAAGTAGGAGGGTTTCTTGATTTCTTTTCATGGTTTATTTCTAGTTTGATACCTTTATGAGTGGGCTTTCTCACTCACACTTCCCTACTCCTGGCTGTGTGTATTCTTTCTTATTCCCTGAAGAGTGAGTTCACCCTTCATATAGGTTTCCCCCAGTGTCCCCAGGGAAGAGACTTTGCTGCCCTTCAACCAGCAGTCTAATTCAGTTTTTTTTTTTTCCTATAGGAGTGAGAGGATATGGATTTGTTTGAAATCTTGCATTTACAATAGTGCCTGCTCCTCTCTCTTCCATGTTTACACAACAAGGGACACTTCCTCAGTATTCTTTCTCTTTTTTTTTTCTGCACATATATTGAGATGCTGGCAGGTGGAGTTGAATTTCACATTGCCTGCAGTTTCCAAGGGTCTATATTTTTAATTTATTTATTTGTAACTGATGTAATATTGGGGTATTCTCATCGGATATTACCACCAAAGTGCATCCACCAGCAACTTACCCATACTCCACCACCATAGACCATTATACTTCCTTCTCTCTTTGTTTTTACCCCTCCCATAGCCCTCCTCCTCTTGGTGATTCAGTTCTGTGGTCAACTGTCAAGAGTTAATATGTCTATCTGACTATTAATTTAGTTATTTTATATTCCACATACTAGTAACACCATATGCTATTTATCTTTATCCTTCTGACTTATTTAACTTAGCATAATCCTTTCAAGATGCATCCACATTGCCACATTGACATGATTTTATCTTTTTTGATCACTGAGCAGTATTCCATTGTGTATGTATTCCACATGCTCCTGATCCAGTCATCCATACTGAGTTATTTAGGTTGTTTCCACAGTTTATCTATGGTAAACAGTGCTGCAATGAACATGGGAGTGCAGATTTCCTTTAAAGTTACTGTTTTTGAGTTTTTGGATAGAATCCTAGGAGTGGAATTGCTGGTTCATATGACAGATCCCTGTTTAATGTTTTGAGACACCTCCATACTGCTTTCCAAGGAGACGGGGCCAGTGTGTGATATCACCAGAAGTGTAAAAGCTAGCTCTTTTCTCGAGGAATTTGCTTTGTCTTGCTAGTCAGTCTTTTCTAATTCACTATGAATTTCAGATGAGTTCTTCTTATAAGTGCCCATCAACATCTAACCAGGTAAACAGGCGCTTACATTTTACTTGGAAAAGCCTGTCTTTCCCTATATTTCAGGTTAATTGATATGTTTAAGAAAAGTTGTGAATTTACAGATTTTCTAACATTCTTTTATTATTGTTTTAAGGGTACGAGTGATCTTCTTCATGTCTATGTAAATCCTAAACTGAAAATGTGTTCTTCAACCATACAAGTTGGATTGTAGATTACAGTAAGATACAGAACCAAAATGAGAAATATGACACTCTAATTATACTTCTCAATCATAGCAATGATCATTATTTTGGAATAGTTTTAGATTTTTATAATACTTTCTGGTTTTTTATTACTAAATTTCTTGTTTCTTTATTAATGTCTATCAGTTTTGCATTTTGTAGTTGTTATTATTCATCATTTTTGATAATATATTACTTTCCTTCATTCTTTCTTATTAAGTCATAGACTTTTGTCTATTTTATTATACTGTAGCAGTAGCAAAATTCAGTCTTGATATTTAGGGTTTTATTATACTTTAAATTCAAATTTCCCTCATTTGAATACATATGATTTATGAATATCAATGTGTTCAATGTCTATATATCAGAAGAAATAATTATTTGGTTGAAATACAAGTTGAACTTTTCCAAACATATTTTCTGGGATTATCCCCATGTTCTCAAATGAGTATGAGAGCACCACAGATGTTTTCTTAAATTTACCTTTATTTCAACTAGCTCTCTTGAGCACTATTTTTGTCTTTTTTATTCTAGACCATATGTGCTCTAAAAAAACTCATCTGTGTAAGAGAAAACATCCACTTGTAGTTGTAGGGTTGTCCCAAATAAATATAAGTAGATCACATGTGTATGCTGACACGGCACATCTGCATAGTTATCAGAATTAATGTTAATAAGTATAACTTTCTGTTACTAATTTGTTAGTCTAAATACCCTAATATGATGAAGAATTGGGGCCTCCCTGGTGGTGCAGTGGGTTAAGCAATGTACTATGAAGCAAACTGTAGCCACTGCAGCATGAGTTTGATCCGTGCCGCCAGCCAGGGATTGACCCACATGGCACAGCAGACCTCTCCTGCCTTGCCCGCTGCTCCCCTCAGCAGTGTATTTCAGTTCATCTGCCTGTTCTGTTCCTCACTCTGTCTCTGGTAAATCCTCTCACTTCCCACGTCTCTGGCCCGTCTTAGCTCTTATTTGCATAAATAAATTTTTTTTTAAAAAATCATAGAAGTCTTTTAAAAAAAAAAAGACAAAGAATTACAGGGACCAACACTTCTTCTAGAAGGGATTCTTGGCCCTAGATTTTTTTTACTGAATTTCCTCTGGTCACTTTAACATTGGCCAGCTTCCCTCTCTTCTTTTCTCTTTCCCCTTCTCCTCCCCTTACTCCTCCTCCTTCTCCTCCTTCTCTCTCTCTCTCTTAAAGACTCTCCACATCATAGAAAACCTTACCAGGGAGAAGCCTTATTCACTGAAGATATGGTCACTGCTGCCTCTGGGTCTGTTCAGAACTCATATATACCAGGACTGATATATAATATAAGATATAGGCAGATTTCTGCATATGGGAGGAAGAGTAAGAGAAGAAAACCAATGTCCCTCCAATAGCACTTATCTATCTTTCTTTTCCCTTCCCACTCTACAGTGTTCATGTACAGTGTTAATTAAAGCTGCCCTACTTACTGCAGCAACCAGCTACTATCTATGTTATTTTTACTGGCTCTTTGCTTCCCTGTTAGTTGGTAAGCTGCTGACTAGTTTTTAAAATGTAAATTTGGTTTGTGCGCTCCTCTGTTCCAATAGCCCCAGAAAAAAAATCTAGAGGCTTGACCTACATGATCACACTTACATCATTTAAGATTATTACCTTTCTAACATCCCACCTTCTCGCCAGTTGTGCTGATCTACTGCCTCTAGAACATGCCAAAGAGGTGCTTTTGGTTCTCACTGTTCTCTTTGCCTGTCCCCTAAGAATTCATTTGCAGGAGTCCTGCTCAGCTAAGGACACGGTCCTCACAGGAGAGACAGCATAAGGCTGACTTGACCAGGGAAGGGGGAGAGGGAATGAGAAGACACAGACACTCAAGGTGCAAGTATCTCCTCCTGACAGACTCAGCAGGTCTTTATTTTATACATTACAAGCAAGCGTTGGGATTACATCAGTATGTATATAGAGCAGGAAAATAACAATCTTTTCAATTTTTCTTAAAAACAACTTGGGGTGGGGCCTCTCTGGTGGTACAGTGAATTGAGCGCTGCACTGTGAAGCATCTGCCGCACAGCAGCTCGAGTTTGATACCCCGCCAGGAAGGGGACCCACAAGACGCAGCAGACTTCTCCTGCTCGCCCACTGCTCCCCTCAGCAGTGTACTTCAGTAGATCTGCCTGCTCTGCTCCCCACTCTGCCTCTGGTGAATCCTCTCACCTCCTGCGATTCTGGCCTGTACCCAGCTCTTGTACGCATAAATAAAATCTTTAAAAAAACCCAAAAAACAATTTGGGGTCCAACTAAAATTAATGACGTATATGATTACAAAGTGAAACCTTTGTGCAAAATAACATATTTTCATCGGTGTTTTTAATTGTAGTGGTTACACAAGTTATTTATTAATGTTAAAGCAGGCACAGCATCTTTGCAGTCACAACCTAATGATTTTGTTTTTACTTTGAGTATAGGATAAACTACTAATCACAAGGCTTAAGATTAAAATAGTGTTAATGCTTAAAACTACAGGTCCTCAGTAAAAGGGAAATACTAAGATTAAAACCTAAATTATATCCAAACCCCATATGATCTTTTAAAAGTAACTACTAACCTCACTATAACCTGAACCTAAAACTTACAATCACAATTTAAGCAGAACAATGGCAAAAGGGAGGGGATGAGGGGAGAAAGGGCTGTTGTGTCTTATTCATCACCTAGGAAACACAGAACTTTCATAATGAGCCATGCTACAGAAGTCATTTCTCGGTCCAGGGGATAGTTCCCCAAAGTAGATGTTCAAGTTTGGGAAACTACTTAATAACTAACTTTTGAATTATTATTATTGAACAACCACATTCCAGTTACAACTTTTACTATTTAGTTTTTTGGCTTCGGTGGCCCTTATCAGTTTTAGAGAATTTTGTGTTACATTATTTGCCAATCAGTAATTCATCATCAAAATGCATAGCCGCTAATTATTAACAAAACAGCCCATCTTACAACCACACCTAGTGGGTAATTTTCCACTTAGCACTCAGCATGCCTTTTACAAAATGGTGACATTAATATCAGCCAAAACAACAGAGATCCGGCAGCTTGTGGAGCACCCTGACATCTCAGGAGTGTCCCTCATACCTGGACCATCGTCAGACAGTACGAGTAGCGTGGGCCTCGCCTTTTAGTCAGATATCTTCATTTCTCTCTTTTTAGGTTTTTGCTCAAATACCTCATCTCTTTCTTGTCCTTATAATATCAATTTGCCTTATTTTCCTTTATATACATATAATATATAGTAGTTTATTTTTTTCTTCTTTCCTTCCTCCCTTCCTCCCTTCTTCCTCCCTTCCTTACTCCAATGTTTGCTTTCTTTTCTAGGTGTAGTCCCCATAGAGTTTCTACCACCAGTTCACCCAAGGACCATCACCATAGTCCCTTGTGCTCTTCCCGTCCCAGCCTTGATCCCACACCCTCCCTATTTTGTCTTTCTCTCCTGATTATAATACAAGATTTATCATGGAAGAGACTTTGTTTTACTCATTCTTATATCCCATGAACCTGTATAAGTTTGGAGGCACTCATTAAATATTTGTTAAATGAGTTTATGAATAAATGAACAGCAGTAAAATAATTTCAATGCATTTTGTTGATTATAAATTAGGGGAATGATCTCTGTTTGGGAAGGATTTGTTTCTCTCAGTCAACTAACATACCTGGATACACTTACTTACAGCAGGAAGTGAGATTTCATAGAGTTATTTCCAGTTTTCCCAAGGTACACTATTTTTATCATCTTTGTTTTTAAAATACAGTTTGTATTAGGAGTGTCCTGACTCTTTCTTTTTGATTTTTTGACATAAATCTGAGCATTATCTAGAAAATAAAATCTGAATTGACTCTGTGTACTTCTTTAATCTATTCCTATCTTATTTGAAAGAAAGTATAATTAATACATGAAATGACTCCTATTATTCCTGAAAGCTATTCTATTTTTTCTTTTTTTCACTTTAGTTTCTGGGACTGGAAGTTGGATACTTAGTAATCTCGTTATTGTAACAGCTTTAAGTATTTTGCAATGTTGGAATGGGATAAATGTATTTTTCATAGGCTGGGCAGGATTTCTGATTACAGAGAACCCTATGGTAGACAAGATGAATTTTTGAGATACATTTTAATTGCCTTAAACTTTGAATGTGTGACTTTACATGTGAAGTTTTTACAACATTCTGCCACCATAGATGTGGAGTTTTTTCCATACTGTTATCTAATTCTCCGACTTTGAAGCAATGTGTGACCTACAATTAACTTCAATTATGACTGAACTGCAGTTTTCAGCACATTTCACAGGTCTAAATGTTCTGTATACCGACTGAAAATATTGGCATCACACTTTAGTCTGACTTGGCTACAAAGCTAAGTAATCTCAACCCCTCATTAAGTTTAATAATTTTCTAGATTGACTCACAAAAGTCAAGAACATTCTTTATGACACAATGTTATCAATATATTATAAAGGATATTGTAACAGGGTGGTCCTCAGGAAAAGGGGAAGTTCCAGAACCCCTGTCCCACCCTAAGTGGGTAAAGTTAATCAGGGATAAGAAGATGCTGGAGGAGAAATTAAAGACAGAAGGAAAGGAGGGAAAAAGAAGCAGGATGGAGAGCAGCAAGGAGACCTGGAGGAGGCACGTGGAGCAGAGGGACATGTGAAGAAACTGCGCTTGCTTTTTGGTCTTGGACTAGTTAAAACACATGTGGGTGAGAAACCCGTGGGGAGGTTAACAGTGGCAGCTTTCATCTTAATCTTAATTTTGCTCTTTTCCTCCCAGATTTGTCTGACTCTTTCTCATCCTTTTCTATGGGTCTCTGCTGAAAGGTCCTTTAGACGTGTGGCAGGCTTTTGTGCCTTACTTTGGGCCAATCCTATTTGGCTGAACTTTTACCCTCAAGGAGTTGGGTAACTTTGGATGCTTAACTTAGTAACTATATTCTTTGTCTCGTCTATATTGTTCCCTAATTGTATTAACGTTCTTTTCCATTAAAAGCCTTATATATTTATCTTAATGTGGCAAATAGCAAAACCCATTTAGAGAGGGCAAGTTTAAAAATTCTAAAATACCCCTCTTCCTGCCCTATAAAAATACAATTCAGGAATAATGAAGAGGAAGCTATTCATAGAGTTTCCATGTCTTCTTTGAGTATACCATTCTTCCAGGACCATAATATGTTTATAAACTTCAAAGCTCTCTGAACATTATTATGGTCTAAGGGTTTTCAATAGATTTTGGGGGTGGGTTGAAAGTTCCAACTACCTAGTCATGCCATGATGGTTCATTCTGTGTATCAACTGCACTGGTCATTGGAATGCTCTGGTAACTAAGCATTAGAATGCCCAGGCAAAGAAGCAAAGCATTATTTTCTCTGTGTGTTTATGAAGATGTTTAAGAAAGAGACTAACATTTTCACTCAATAAACTGAGTAAGGGAAACGTCCCCTCACAATGAGAGAACATCTTTTATTCTATTGATGGTCTAACAGGATCAAAATGAAGGGTGAATTTTCTCCTTTTTCTTGACCTGGGAAGCTGCTTTTTCTGTGTCAGACATCAGAACTCAATGTTCTCAAATCTTCAGACTCAGACTGAATTATACCATCTTTCCTGGGTTTTCAGCTCACAGATTGCAAATTGTGAGGCTTTTCAGCCCCGATAATGGTGTAAATGAATTTCTAAAATTTATACATAATATATAAAAAATCTCATTGATTCTGTTTTTCTGGGAAACTGATAATACATAAGCTAATATATAGTCTTTCAAATGATTAGTCCCCATCTTGCAGCTCTCCAGAAACCCTTAGTTATCTATCAGCATACAAAAGATAATCACTCAGAGATTCTAAGAGTCTTAGGAAACCTGCCAATAGTTGAGGACAAATACTGAATAATAACATTTTTATTAATGTAACAATGCAAGGAGCCTTTGCATTGTGATTAAGCTAAGGAATTTGAGCAGGGGAAGTTATTCTGGACTATCCTGATGGACTCAGTGTAATCATAGGACTCCTAAATGGGAAAGAAGAAAGCAGGGGAGTGAGAATCATAAAACTGAGTGTTGGGGTGATATAAAAGAGGGACATCTGGAAATTAAAAAGACAAGAGTAAGTATTACCCCCTAAAGCCTCCAGAGGGGATGCAATCCTGCAAAAATCTTGCTTTTAGTACTGTGGAACCAATGTCAAACTTCTAACTTCCAGAAATGTAAGAAAATAAATCTGTGTTGTTTAAAGTCACAGAATTTCTGCTAACTAGTTGCAGTCGTAATGTAAACCTAATACAGTCATAGAATCTTGAAAATAATACCAATGCTTAAAATAAATCTCCGGTTTTCTGTCGATCTCTTATCTATCTATGTTACTCATCTGTGTCTCTGCAGAACTCATACTAACACATGTGCTGTGGTCTTTCTGGTGGCTAACAAATGAACCAAAACATTCAATAGTCTTTGAGGAAGGGAAGGGAAATATTCCCAGTTTATGTAGCAATGCTTCACCCAGGTGTCCTTTCTCTCTATCTGTGCCCTTTTATCCACTTGTGAGACAGATTCTGATTAGGCAGAACAGGGTAGAGCCCCCATGGAAAGCAAAAATGCAGGAAAATGGAAATTTGCAGGCCCTGCTCCTATGAGCAGGAGATCACAAAAATGCTTGATAAGAACAGGGACAGGAGGGAGGGGCTGACCCTGCACTCTGGATTCTGAGTGTTAATCTCTAGCAAGTTTCTATCATTTTAGCTGCCGTGTGTTCATCTTTAGCAAGCTGTATTTGGTATAAAAGACCCTATAAATGAGCATTTCAGAAGTACCTGTGCCTTCTCCTTGTCACTGCAGGAAGCTTTTTGACTTTCCTTTCCCTGAATAAATTCTAAACTTGCTCTCTCAATCAATGTCCTCAATATTTGTGGCACAAGACAAGAGTGAGCTGACACCATGTAACATTAGCCAAGAGCATCTCACCAAACTTTAGTCCAAACTCATCCTCTGACTACTGAATTTCCAATCTAGTCTGTGATTTGCAAAACCATGTCCCCAAAACTTGACAGATTATTTCTATGTCTCCTCAGTAGCTTTGTCCTTAACTCACAGGCCCCAAATCCCTGTGCTTGTCACAGATGCAATATGAGTATCAGCTAAAGGTGTGACTATTCCTGCTACTATTACTGGGTAATAAGGGGTACTAAAATTCATCAAGGACAATGCCAACATAGTTTACCAGTCACTGAGTTCTTCACAAGAGTGCTCAATTGCAATTCCACTCAGGTTCAGGGAGCGATAATAATGGTATTTATTTAACAAACTGGGAAACAAAAAGTCACTAAGGCACAAGTGACTGAACATCTCACCCTTAGTAGTGTCCAGTGTTCAGAAATCCTAAACAAAATGGTGCCCAAGATGGCATGTACCTGCCAATGAGGAAAATAGTCCAGCATCTAACTTGTGACAACAGCAGGAAATATTCACCAGAGCCAACAAGATATGCCAAGGCAGCAACACCATATCAGACAAGCAACACTGGAAATAACAGCAACTGCAGAATGACCCAACAAAAGGCCCACGTTCACACAGCTCAGTGAGGTACCCAACTCCAGGCCCTAGCCTTCCCCTCCAGGCTGTCATAGCATGGCTACCTGCAAAACTTCTCAACTGTTCTCCTCTAATGTCAATTGCTGGAAGCCTCTCCACACCCTTCAGAGGCCAATGGCAGTCTGGAAGATCTGGGTGGTGGGGAATAGCAGACCTATCAGAGTCCCTATGTAACAGGGTGGTCCCCAGGAAAGGGGGAAGTTCCAGGATTCCAGTCCTGCCCTAAGTAGGGTGGAGCTGAGCAGGGATAAGAAGATGCTGAAGAGAGGAGATTGGGAACACAAGGAAGGGAGGAAGAAAGAAGCAGATGGAGAGCAGCAAGGAGATGTGGAGAAGGCACGTGGAACAAAGGGACATGTGAAGAAACTGCACTTGCTTTTTGGTCTTGGACTGGTTGGAACAGATGTGGGTGAGAGACCCGTGGGGAGGTTAACAATGGCAGTGTTCATCTTGATTTTGATTTTGCTCTTTTCCTCCCAGATTTGTCTGATTCTTTCTCACCCTTTTCTATGGGTCGCCACTGAAAGGCCCTTTAGACATGTGGCAGGCTTTTGGGCCTTACTTTGGGCCAATCCTATTTGGCTGAACTTTTACCCTCAAGGAGTTGGGTAACTTTGGATGCTTAACTTAGTACCTATATTCTTTGTCTTTTCTGTATTGTTCCCTAACTGTATTAAAGTTCCTTTCCATAAGAAGCCTTATATATTTGTCTTGATGCAGCAGATGGCAGAACCCATTTAGAGAGAGCAGTTTTAGTGGTTCTGGGGTGCCCATCTCTCTGCCCTGTAACACCTACCGCCTAATTCTTCCCTCTCCAGGCATATTCTACCTAGGCTATTCATCCTCACCTGTGGCCCCTCCAAGGGCATCATCTTTAACAACCTTTGGCTTCAGTTTTGTTCTTCAGCTCCCAGTTGCATTACCACATTATCTCTGGGATCTCGATTTGTCTTTTTTCTCTTTCACTGGAATTTAAACTTCTGGTCAATTTCCTGATGGTTTTGTGATGGGGAAGAAAATGGGTGAGACCAGAGCTAAAGTAGTGGAAGAAGTCACTAGAGACAGAGTAGAGATCAGGGAAGGCAGATTTATTGAAATATACTACTAGGAGAAGCAGTGGGAAAGACAGGGGAGAGTTCTGTGCGTGGAGGAGGATTTGAAGCTCTCTTTTATATTCTATTTTCATGGACTTTCTAATTTGGGGTGCCAGTTTGTACCAGTTTGGAATGTCAAATCTTAGGTGCTGGATTTGATTCAGAAAAATGTCCTGACTTCTGCTGCTGCATTCCTGGAACTAGGCTGTTTTCCTCTTTATGGTGGTCTGTTTTTTGTGTTTCCCCAGGCAACCTTATACATTCCCTTATCTGTTCAAGCCTCCCAAACTTGCCTGCTGGGAAAGGAGGGGGGATTTCATTTTTAACCTTAATAAATTGTATCTTGACAGTTTTGATAGTGAACATCTCATTGAGTTAGTATATAAAATCATTATGTCACTTTCCAGCTTCACCCTTTGAATCATTTTTCATTGTTCCTGGATAAACTGCACAATTCTTAATGGAGCTTTGTTTGCTAGATCTAAGTCCTCTCTGGCTATTCAGCTTCACCTGGCTTTATCTTGTGTGTGTGGGAATATACTAACCACACTGACCCTTCTTCTTTTCTTCTGATGTGCTAAGTCCTTTCAAGTCAAGGCCTCCAGTTTTCTCCGTTGAATATTGTCTCACAATCCTACTTTTCCTGATTTACATCACAATTTTCTGAGGAAACCCTTCCATTCTTATTCAAACACACTAGTGACATTTTCTTTTTGGACCCCATACTTTTCCTTTAGGCAATGATCTCAATTGCAATTAATCAATGATGTGACTTTACAACTTGCCTCTTCCACTTGTGTGTCTGTCCTGATTTTTTTTTAATTGATTTCCTTTTGCATCAGAGCTGGGTGTAGGTCAAAGGCATGGGGGGCAAGGTTGAGAGAATTCATTAGAGACAGAGTGAACAGCACAACAGTCAGATAGAATACACTGCTGAGGGGAGCAGTGGGTCAGGCAGGAGAGGTCTGCTGCACCATGTGGGTCCCCTCCCTGGCAAGGGTTGAACCTGTGCTGCAGTGGCTGCAGAAGCCCCACAGTGCAGTGCTCAACTTTTTGCGTCACTGGGGAAGCCCAGCACATATCCTTTTTTGTGTCCTCTATTACTGAAACTTTAAAGTGGCACGGAACAATCTAATTTCAATATTTATAACTGAAAGATTGTGTCTTAAATGTCTTTTCATTTTAAGATCTCCTATTCCTTTGTTAATTGATGCATCATCATATCCCATTATGCTAACCATTAGGTAATGTTCTCTTTTGATAATTATAATTTAAAATGGCAGAAGAAAATTTCAAGAAAGGCAAAACATTTTTGAAAGTTTCACAGGGAATGACCCAGCTCATACAGGATTAAAATCCATGAGTATTAAGTAGTTTTATTCTCCAGTACAAATTATTTTTTCTATATACTTCCATTGTGAATAAATATACCTTTTATCTCCTTCTACATAAGACTTCTCCACATATAATAAATCCTTTTTTTCATTAATAGACTGAAATTGGCACATCTGCTAATCCCCCTGTATAGGAATATTGCATTGTATAGTTAGGCTACCTCAATGGAATGCACACGAATGTTCTCTGTTGTAATGTATGTGTTTTACATATATATTGCGTTTACTCTATAGCAAAATGTTTCTTAAAAGTGTCATTTTTTCCCTCTTTAAACTCTTTATTTCAAGAATTATATGAAATAATTGAAATTAGGTACAAAAAACCTTGAATTTATCTCACTTTAATATCAAATAGTATTAATTAGATATCATTTATTGAACTACAAGAAATCCTCAAAGATTGTTTACAAGGAAATTGGTATTATTATTACCAATTATATTAGTAATTATTACTAATATAATATTACTAATTATTATTAATCTATCTGTTATTACTAATATAATATTACTAATATTGGTCATATTATTGCCGATTATATTAATAATATCATTCAAAAAAGTACTTTAAAAGAATGTCTTACTAAATGAAATCAGCCTGGATAGTAATGAAAATAAATTTCTCTTGCCAACTGTTTCATTGTTTGACTTGCCTTGTAATTAAAATGTATTTCTTTATATTTTGTCTGCCCTTTCTCTACCATACACTGTCATTTTAAAATTTCTGTTACTTAATCTAATAATTACCATATTTTCTTTAGTACTAGATATTAATGGTAGTTTGGAGAAATTTTTATCATAATATGTCACTGTTCTTCATCCAGTGATAATTATTTTGGATCACATTCCAATATTGAAATACGGCTATATAGTTTATTTCATTCATTTCCTACAGAGTTTGAAAAGACAGATTATATTTTTAATGACTTATGTATATTCATATTGCAATTTCCTTCTGATACTCCAGATATAATTTATAGTATGTATTTGAAAGGCACCTTCTACCAGCTATACCTCAGGTGAAATAATGTCAATGTTTGCAACTTTCCAATGAGTAAGGACACCTATTGATACTCAAATTGTAACATATAATTTCCTAAAAAGGGGTGTTCCAAGTTCACTCCCCCAACTAATGAAGGGTTGAACTGAGTTGGGAAGAAAGACAGAAGATGACTAGGGGAGGGATTTTGGAGAAGACTTGGTGGAGACACATGATGTAGAGAGACAAGTGAAGAAGTTCCTCTTGCTTCTCAGCTTGAACTTGCATGAGGGATTTGTGAGACAAGAAAGACACACTGGAAAAGACGTGGGTGAGAAACTCACGTAGGAACTGACAATGAAAACTTTATCTTGACTTGTACTTTGATTTTGTTCCTTTCCATCCAGACTTGTCTGGGCCTGCCTGCCTCTTTCCTATGGTTCCCTGAAAGAAGGTGACAGACTTTAGGCAAGTTTTTAAACCTCAGCAACCTTGCTTTGGGTCAACCCATTTTCACTAGACATTTACCCATAAGGGGATGGGTAACTTTAGCTATGTCATTGGGGAAATATTATCTTTTCTTCTCTTTCTATGCACACTATTCTATTACATTTCTTTCACTCTAAGAGTATACTTTGTCTTTATGTCGCAGATGGCAGAAACTCTTTAGAGACTGCAGCTTTAGGGATGGTCCCAGGTTGCCCCTCAGTTTGCACTCTAACAGAATAGGAAGTTCTGAATTCAATTATCTTAATTTTTATAAAGATAACTATTGCATCAGCAACACCACACTGATAAACAGCAGTCATGGAGCAGGCTACACAATGCAGGATGCCCAATGATCAAGATCAACATGGTTCCAATCTTATCAATAAGATGTCCATTGATCAGCTTCTGGGATTCCTAGTTATACATCAGTCAACTGCCCCCTGAGAGTTCCTGATCATATCTCATGATGCATACCCTTTCTAGGGTGATCAAGCTTTCTGCTCTTGATTTATTTGAAAGGTATTTTGTAAGGTGGGGTTCCTATAACCAATTAACCTGGCAGTTCTGACCTTGTATGGGGATGCAGAAATGCAGATAACAAAAAAGATGGCCAAACAGGCCACTTAGGATTAGCAGACCCACAAATAACTAAATTTATTTTATCATAAAATGGATCTCAATAAAATATGTATTTAATAAATTTAAAATATCTATGTAGCCTATTAGAATGTCATTAATAGTGTTTTGTTTTTGAAATTCAGTCTATTTATTTTGTCCAGAAATGAAGATATACACAGACTAAAAGACAAAAACTGGAATGGGAAAGAGAGACATATGGTATGTAGTGTTTTGTATTTCTACCATTTTTCTCAGCTACTAGAGAATTTCATATGAGTTTTATTTATTAATATTATTATTAATGCTTAAGCTTGATGTACAGTTTTTACAGATTCAAGGACTTCTTCCATATGGTATAATGAACAAGTATTATTAGGTGTAGTGTGCAAAAACTGGAAGTGAAAAGTCATAAACTCCTGTAAAAATTATTCTAGACTTTAATTAAATCACAAATTCCTATAAGAAGTATTTTCTTGGTCATTTTATAGATGGTTTATAAATATAATACACTGTTACATTTACTTTATTTTTAAATCTTATATATATATATTTACATTATTTTTTCATTTTTGTACAGTGTATATTTCTCATCCCTGTGAAATTCCTATCACCAATTCACCTGTGCACCATCACCATAGTCCCTTGTGGTCTTCACACCCATTTTGTTTCATCACCCTCCTCCTCCCCTAGGGATGTCTCTGATTTATAGTTGTCTATTGAATTTGATTTTTAATTTATTATACTTAATTTTTTCCTTAGTCCCTTATTTATTTCCTCTACATTATCTCTCTGAGCATAATCCCTTCTAGCACCATCCATGTTGCTGTGAATTGCATGAGTTTATCTTTTTTGATCACTGTATGATATTCCTATAAATATGTGTGTGTGTATCCTTGATCTGGTCATCTATTCTGGGACATTTTGGTTGTTTCCATTGCTTGCCTATTGTGAAAAGTGCTGCAATAAACATAAGTGTCCTTTTGAATTACTGTTTTGTGTCCTTTGAATAAATTCCTAGGAGTGGGATTGTTAGAAGGGAGAAAAATTTTGCACACAAAATTATTGAAAAAGGGACTGATCACAAATATCTATAAAGAGATTACAAGACTAAACAAAAACAAATTAATCCAGTCAAAAAATGGGCAGAAGAG
The DNA here is from genome assembly GCA_019455555.1 of Galemys pyrenaicus. Taxonomy (NCBI): domain Eukaryota; kingdom Metazoa; phylum Chordata; class Mammalia; order Eulipotyphla; family Talpidae; genus Galemys; species Galemys pyrenaicus. The sequence continues at coordinate 1,963,420 of JAGFMF010011442.1, forward strand.
CTGAAAAAGAACTTTCTCCAAAGAGGAAATGCAAATGACCAACAGGCATATGAAAAAATGTTCAATATGTCTTGTAATCAGAGAAATGCAAATCAAAATCACACCAGAGAGAATGGCACATTTCAAAAAAACTAGCAACAACAAATTTTGGTGAGGATGTGGAGTAAAAGGAATTCTACTACACTGCTGGTGGGAATGTAATTGGTCCAACCACCATGGAAAGCATTGTGGAGGTTCCTCAAACTACTAAAAATGGAGTTCCCATATGATCTAGCAATCCTATAAGAGGTATTTTAAGTAATATTAATGTCCCCTTTTAACCACTGTTGATCACACCATTAATAAAATACTGATGATACTATTTTATGATCAATTTGCAATAACTAGTGTTTAATCAACTATATGAAACAATGAATAGGTATCTTGTATAACTCAATGATTTCTAAATTATATTTACATACAAATTCTACTCATTTCACCAGTAAAATAATGCTTTTATTTTGTTCTTTATGGGTATGTGAAACTGTGGACTTACTTTTTAAGTAATTCTCAGGTAGTGCTTTGAAAATAATTAATTTGGGGGCCACCCTCCCTGGTAGCACAGTGGGTTGAGCGCCACACTGTGAAGCATCTGTTGCACAGCAGCGTGATTTTGATCAGCAGCTGGGGAGGGGACAAACATGCCACAGCAGGCCTCTCCTGCCTCACCCGCTGCTCCCCTCAGCAGTGTATTTCAGTCAGTCTGCCTGTTCTGCTTCCCACTCTGTCTCTGGTGAATCCTCTCACCTCTCCTCTGGCTATACCCCATCTTGTATGCATAAAATAAAAAAAATAAAATCTTTAAAAAATATAATTAATTTTGGAAGAATCAAATTCTTTTAAATTTTGAGTTAACTGTCATCCTTGCTATCTTGTGCTGCTCATCTATCTTTCCTTTGGAGATAGATGTCACCTTATTTGGCCTCCCTGTCTCACACAACAGCCCTTAATGAACTGAATCCTCCAAAATCTTTTTACTGATTCCTTCATCTGCCAGATTTAGTTCAGCTTTAGTTGTATGATAAGATCAAAAAGAAAAAGTATAAATTTTTTTTATGGCACACTTTTCATTTGAACTTTAATTTGATTTTTAAAATTTAATTAATAGAAAGAAGTTGAATTTCAATAATTTGAAAGCAACCTTGTTTCTAATTATTGAGATTTGTAAAAAATTGAAATTTACTTTCATACATAAAGAAATCTAATGTTAACTATTCTACCTAAGACTCAACTAATTCGATGCAGGCTGCAGGTCTTCTTGAGCTTCCTTTTAATCTGGTTTTATGTTGAAAATCACTAAAGAGAAGTTGGTGAGGAAAGGCATTTTTACAAGTAGTTCTGTATCTATTTCTTTTGGCTACTCCTCAGCACAGATCATGAAGTTATGCAAAGTGGGTGAATAAAGACTAGTTGAAGTATTTACTAAATTATGATGGTGAAGCATATAAAATCTTACAGAACGACTTTAAAAATATTTGTATTCATTATCTTCTAAATTTACAATCTGCAGTTTTTAACTGATGTTTAACTTGGTTTATGAGATTCTTAAGTTTCAACACTGAAAAAGATTGAGTGTCTTTAGTTGTAAACATGACAAATGTAGACTTTCTGAATTCAACAAAGTGTGGAAGTAATAGGGCAATAAATTATCACTAAGTAACTGGATAAAAAAATATACACAAACAGAACTAAACACTGCATTGCCGAATCCTACTGTGATCTTTTTTCTTTCCTTCTTTTACTTTCTTTTTTTGTGAATAATACATGTGCAATCATTTTCTCCAGAACTATCACAGCTTGAGTTGAAATAATAGCTCTAATTTGTATGGCAAAAAAAAGCACTCTCATTAGTGCTGATAAAATGCCACTGGTGGCAACTCCAACCCTGTGGTTTTAATGTGATTCAAAAGCTGTCTGCAATAAAGGAATGTATTAGAGATGCTAAAAGCTGATACCATTTTGTTTTTGTTAAATTTTAGAACAGATTAGCTGATGGAGTAAAATGTGCACTAGATTTTCTCATAAGTAGTTTTCCATTCATTGAAATTTATTTCCAGATCGAGAAATTATATTGTGAAGACTCAGCAATGCACAGAGTACCTATGGGCTTCTAGGACTGTGTGCTGGAGGTAATTATACTTTATTAATCCTTTTATACATAGCAATTAAAAGTTATCAGAAGGGAAACAATGGAACTGGTTTATTTGAAAAGTAAAATATTCCCAGTCGATCTAATTCACTTTAAGACTTTCATTTTTATTCAAAGAACTGAAACCGTGAAGGGGGTTTACTTACCTGGCAATAACATCCACACTAAAACTCCAAAATAACTGCTTAAATAAATATGGATTCCAAGTTCTCAGAGGAAGGATTTGAAGTTTATAAACCTTAATCCTCCTCCAAAATCATGCAAGTTAAGGAAGGTACTTATTATTTCAGGACTTTGGAAAAAAAAAAAAAAACCAACAAACGGTCCTCTGTCAATTAAATTCTGATCACATCCTAATTTAAATGAGTACTATTTCACAATAATTTCCCTCTTACAATAATATCCCTCATACCTGTTATCACCATATAATGTTATATTATCACATTATATTGTTACCATCTTATGATATTTTGATGACTTCTGATGATTTTTTAAATGTGTTATATATATCATAATAAACAGAGAAAGCTTAGTATAGCTTGTATATATACAAATTAGATTAGGTTTGTTAAACCTATTTTTCAAATATTTTATTTTGGGACCTTCCTGATTGGTACAAGGGGTTAAGCTTCAGCACTATGAAGCTCTCTGCAGCCACTGCAGCACAAGTTCGAAACCCAGCTGGGGAGGTGACCTACATGGCATGGCAGACCTCTCTTGTTTCGCCTACTGCTCTCCTCAACCATGTATTTTAGTCAGTCTACCTCTTCTGTTCCCCACTCTGTCTCTGGTGAATCCTATCACCTCCTACACCCCTGGCCTGCACCCCAGCTCTTGTATGCATAAATAAATAAGTCTTTAAAAAATTTCATTGATTATTGCTTGTTTAGTTGATTATAGAAATATATTTGTTAGTATTTCTAACTATGGTTGTAGATATGATATTTTCTCCTTTAACTCTTTCAAACTTTACTATTTTAAGGCTAAGTTATTAGATGTATAGAAATTTAAAATTGGGTTATCTTCTGATAGGTTTTTAGCTAGGAGAAGGTATTTGCAGTGCCTAGTTGGCTGGAGTTAGGGAGGACTTAGGTTTACAATTATCCAACACAGGGTGGCAGCTGAGAGTTAGTTTCCTTGAACATTGTGTCTCAAATCATCCTAAACTCACCCCTGTTCTCTGATAAATTGTCATTTTACTATATGCTGTGTTCTTTTTCTTCTTTCTATCTAGTATCACATTTTGAAAATTGCTTCCTGTGTTTCTACATTTGAAAATACCAAACCATTCCCCCTTCTTAAACTGAATCTTGACTGTCTTTCAAAGACTGTCTAATCTCTGGAACACCATTTATCTCTCATCTTTCTGTAGCCTCTGATATGATGAACAGATTCCCCCAGGGAAACTCTGAGCATCAAAATTCATCTCTCTATATTTGCTTTTACTTGGAGTCTCAACTACATAATTACCCACCATCTCTTAACTGTGATCATTTAAAATGTTTTATTTATATATTTAAAATATGCATAGCTTTAAATAGGGAATTTTCATTCTGGATTTTCTTTAACAAGGAATGCATATCATCTCTTCGGTTAAACTTGAATTAAAAGTTTAATATATATATACATGTGTGTTTGTATTGGATAATTTCTGAGATCTGCCAAAAACAGAGCAAACAAGTAAAATTTAATACTATTGATATTATCTTAAAATAGCATAGGGTTTGAGGAGATATGGAGAGTACCCTCATTTTTCTATTTGAATAAAACTTCCATTTATTTACCCAGATTATAATGAAGGTGGACCACCTCAGACAAACAGGATTTTTTTCTCAGACACAATATAGCTTTTATCCAGCTATGGATGCTTGAACTTTTTTGTCATATATGTCATTGAGCTTCTGATGAAAGTTATGAATCTGAATTTTCCCTTAATAAAAACATATAAACTGCAAAAAAATTTAAAAATGTGGGGGAATCCAATTATGACTGTGTATACACACAGGCCCATATATTAATATATTATAAAGCATACTTAAATTTCTTTGATCTAGTTATTGTAAATACAAATAATTTGAAAACAGGTATTGAAATTTATTTTCATGATAAACATGCACATATATGAGCAAAACAAATACCTCATAATATCTATTTTCATTACAATTATTTCAGATATGATGAGTAATGGATAGCTTTAAGTTACTTGCCCACTTTCTAAACTAAAATAACATAATATATTTAAAAACCTCTTTATTCATTCCTAAGATATTTCCTTTCTGATTTAACATCATCACTAATTCATACCACTTTACATGATTAGTGAGAAAGTTTAACCAATGATTTTAAGCATTTGTTCATTATTTGATTATTTACACTTTCACTTGAAAATGGATTCCTGCTAAGAAACAACTTAAAATGGAAAATGTTATGAAGAAAAGATGTCTTTTTAGACTAGTTGACAAGAGATTAGAATAGTGATACCCAATATATTTAAATGGTAATTAGTTTTTGCAAATTCTACTCTTTCTTTGAAGACTGAAATACTTTAAATCTAAACTAATAAAAAAATTGCCAGTTTAATTATGAAATGGCTGAAATACAACAGTCATTAATTAGAGCTTATCAATGCAATATTTGAACTAATTTGAAAAGCAAAATTGCTATTTATGCAATTTATGATTAAATAATATTGCAAGTAAGTTAAATATAAATAAAATAAGAATTATTTGCTATTCTAAGTCAAGGAATTTTTAGTCACATAAACAGCATACACTTTCCAAGTTAATTTGAAAAGGTTTTTATCTATACATTACTGAAGATCTATCAGATCCTCTTCTCAGCAGTGTTTTATTAGAATATTGACTGTTGCCAACAATATATACTATAAAGACTAATTCTTTTAATACCCTAGATTTTTCTTTTCTTCACCTGGAGGTACAATTACCCATTAACTCAAGTTAGTGTGCAAATCTGTCTGTTATATGAATTAAATTAGAGTCTAACATTAGTTGTAATGCCTAATGCAGCAAAATAAGTCCAAAGTCAACAGGAAAAATGTAAAGATATTTTCATTTACAATAAATATCCATTTACACTTAGATGTCATCATGTGAAAAAGAAAATCAATGAAAAATCATCTAATCTAGTTAGGTAAAAGCTATCTTAATTATTTTTATGGAGGAAGTTAAAGTAAACTAACAATGAATTGAGGCTTGAGGATTGCAGGCTTGAGCCCTTTTAAAGACATAAGTTATTTATTATTTATTTATTTTTTACTAAGATAATGATTTGCAACATTGTGAGAAACCAAAGATTGTCACCTGGCACTGTCTCTGGTACTATTTTAAGTACTTTTTAGGCATTATTTCAATATGAGCCAGTAATTCCACTCTTAAGTATTTGCCTGAAGGATAACAAAACATTACATGGAAAGGAAACTTGCACACTCCTGTTCATTGCAACACTAATTACAAAAAGCAAGCTATGGAAATCATATAAGTCTCCAAAAACATGAGTGGAACAAGAGATCTTATACAAACACACACACACAGAGGAATACTACTCAGTTATAAAAATGATAAACTCTTGCCATCTGCAGCAACATGGATGGAACTGGTGAGGATTCTGTCAAACAAAGTAAGGGGGAATACATAAAAATACATAAATACTGGATGATTACACTCATATGTGGAATATAGGGAAACAAAATAAAGGGTCAGGCAAAGCTAAACTAATAAATGTTAGAGATTTGACTCTAGGGCTTTGGCCCCCAGAGCATGAAGACAGGAATAGAAGCAAAAATAAAGTCAGGATAGAGCACAGTGGTGTTTGGTGGGAGACTGTAGTGCTCAGGTTATGGTTATGGAATAGCAACACTACCTGAAGGGGAAGAGCTTCTATCCCTAAGACACAAACAGCATTGTAATCCAATAGTATCTTAATAAAATACATACATACACACAAATAGACATATTTTAAAAAAAGTCAAAAAGAAAAAAACTTTCCCCCACAAAACACTGGATATTAATTCCAGATCTTTAATTTAATATGTAAGTTGAACTATTTGTTTTGTTTTTTTAAAAAGAAGACATAGTTATTAGGTTATGTCATTGAAATATATTTTTATCTTGAGGATTTTTTTTCAAACCCAAGGATTAATACTGAATTATATCAGATATCTTTGGCAATAATTAAAATAATAACACATTTTATATTGTGAGCTCATATGACAAAGGAGCATATTTCCTAATAAAGTTACATACTAAATATTGACTTTTATTAACTTATGTACATTTGCAAAATCTGATTTCATATCACACCAAAGCCATTTCTTAAAACATTCACTCCCGTTCAGTTTTTTTGAAAGATGACTTTCATGAATTGAAGTAGAATATTTCCTATTTTCAAACTTTGGAATTTTTTTCCATGAAATAAAAATCTTTTTCATTACTGTTTAAAAGAACCATATCTGTAATTTCTTTTCTTTAAGATTTGTTTATTTATACATAGAAGAATGAGGATTGTGTCCATGATAGCACTGACTAAGCCCCATGCACCAGGAAGGCCCCAATCTCAGTAATATCTATTTCTATGGTCTGATTCTTGACAGCTCTGCTCTTCCCATGGTCTTTGGCCTGCTGTGAATTATTTCCAATTGACTTAATTTTGATTCTTTGTTTCCCAAGAAACAAAAACTCATGGAAATTTTCTATTTACTTTTAGTAATTTAATTTACTGTTTAACCTGTATTTTTCATTATATATCTCTGTATATGTATATATTGTCTTTCAAATTTGATTTCTACTTCTAGCCATTTCTCTTTTCTCAATTGATTTATTTGTTCTTTTTTTAAATCAAACTAGAGATTTGAAAGAATGAATTTTATTATTGTAGTTTGTTTTAAAAAGTGAACTCCCATTTCTTAAAAATCACCTTCGATATATGTTTTATAATTCATTTGTGCTTTGTTAAAACATAGCCTGACACACATTATGTTTCTTATAAGTTTGATTCATTACCAATCTGATTTGACAACTCTGTGAGGAGAGCTTCACAGACAGGAAAAATGCAGAAGCAGAGAAAGGAAGTCACATGCTTGGCTGTGTGTGATTGATCTGTCCTTGGTGTGTTGATATTCTAAGTTAGAGGCATTAGTAGACTAGGTATTGCTTAGCTTATGCAGGCTACTGCTGCACTAGTGCATATCAGTTTAATGGTCATCTTGTTTAATCATTTTAACAGTTGTGCCTTTTTGACTCTTTTTACTTGTATGTCCAAAATTTCTTTCCAAGTTTTTGAGTGAAATGTTTAGCTCATTATTTTTCTTCTTAATTAAAATAAGCTGCTGTTACATAGACTCTATTTTTGCTAAAAGGACAATATTTCCTAAAACAAAAAAAAAATAATAGTAATAATTCATTATTTGGGCTATTTGCTTTATTTTTGAATTGTTCCAAAGTATACCTCTAATTTAATTTTTAATTGTGATATGTAGTAACTCCTTTTTCAAATTAAGATGAAAAAATCTGCACACTTTTAATTTTTCATTGCCAGTTTCTGACCCCTAAATTTGATAGCACAGTATAGGTTTTCAGATTCTAAGTATGACCAAAATTTGATAACCCATTTCTTCTTGTTCAAGCTTAGTTAATGTTTAGAGTCTATTATGGAGAAATCATATCAATACATCTCTGTAAGTACTTAGAATTCATGTTTCCTGTCATTTCCATACCATGATTACTGCTTTTGTGGCATGGTGAATAAGTTCATGTTTTTCCATTATATGGGAAATTGTTTCCATATATGGAAAGTCATTTAGCTGGAGTAGCTTTTTAAGTAATTTTTCCCATTTGGTTGAGTGGGTACTTTGTTTCCCGATTTCAGTATAGGGATTTTTTTTTTTTTTGCTATTTAATATTTGAATAATAATGATAGATTGGGACTTGACATTGTAACAGGGGTCCCCAGGAAAAAAGGAAGTTCCAGGTTCCCTGCCCCACCCAAAGGAGGGAGGAGCTGAGCAGGGAGGAGAAGTTGGAAAGAAGACTGGAGAAAGAAGGAAGCAGGCTGGTGAATATGAAGGAGACTGCAGGACACATAAGGAGCAGAGAGACATGTGAAGAACTTGCTTCTTGGTTCTGGACTGGTTAAAACAGATGTGGGTGAGAGATCCATGGGGAGGTTAACAATGGCAGCTTTTATCTTGATTTTGATTTTGCTCTTTTCCTTCCAGACTTGTCTTGACTCTTCCTGACCCTTTTCTATGTGTCTCCATTGAAAAGTCCTTTAAATTGTGGCAGGATTTAGGGCCTTGCTTTGTGTCAATCCTGTGTGGCTGGACTTTTACCCACCAGGTGATGGATAAATTTGTATCCTTGATTTAATAACTATATTATTCTTTGCCTTTTTGTATTGTTCACTAATTATATTAAAAACCCTTTCCATTAAAGGTCTGATATGTTTTGTTTTGATGTGGAAAGGATGGCAGAACCAATTTAGAGTGGGCAGTTTTGGGGTTTCTGGGGTGCCCCTCTCCCTGCCTTGTAACAACATCACTTGTTTGCAATTCTTATTCTTGAAGATTAGTCCTTCACATATAAACAAACACATATATTTGTTTTCTCAAATTTATGTTTTAATTTTCTGGTATTTTTCTTCATTAGGGTAATTTTAGAAATATTTTCAAAAAGAAGTTTTATGAAACCATTAAATTTGGGATGAATGAGTATATCTAAATATTTGGGGTGCTATTTCACAAATTAATTATAGTTCACCACCAAGTATTCTTACCAGTGCAATCTAGTCTTGAATATAATAATAATAATCCATGTTAATAGTGATTCACTCCAGATTTTTTTTTTGAAAGAGAGCCTATTTTACAATTTTCTAAGTTGTTTTTAAAAAGAATATAAAATAAAATGGTAATTCCTGGGAAAGTAGAATGTTTCAAATAGTGTAGTGATGTTGTCAGACCCACATCACATGTTATACCATGATCTAATAGGAGGACTGGCCAGACAATGAAAACACATCTTGCCTTTTCTGTATCTTTCCCTGTGATCACCTGTAACAGAGTGGTCCGCAGAAAAGGGAAGGTTACAGTTTCTCTGAACCTCCAAGAGAGGGTGGAGCTGAGCAATGGGGAGAAGCTGAGAGGAGACTAGACAAGGAAGGAAGATGGATGGAAAACAGAAAGGAGACCAGGAGGAGGCACAGGGAACAGAAAGATATATGATAAAGCTGCACTAGATTTTTGGTCTTGGACTAGTTAAAACAGATGTGGGTGAGAGACCCATGGGGAGGTTAACAGTTAATGATGGCAGCTTTTATTTTGATTTTTCTCTTTCTATTGCAACATGCTGGGTCCCTTCTGTCCCTTTCCTATTTGTCCCCACCAGGAGGTGTAAGGATCTGTCCCTTTCCTATTTGTCCCCACCAGGAGGGTAGGCTTTTGGGCCTCAGTGGCCCTGCTTTGGGCCAAGACTGTTTGGCTGGGCATTTACCCATAAAGGGGTAGGTAAGTTTGTGTGCTTGATTGGAATCTTTATTTTTTGTCCTTTCTTTCTGCACACTAGTTGTATTAAAGTTTCTTTTCACTAAAGGTCTACGCACTAGAGTATGTATTGTCTTGATGAGGCAGATGGCAGAAACTTTTTGGAGTAGGCAGGTTTGGGGGTTCTGGGGTACCCCTTTCCATGCCTGTAACACACCTAGCTTGGATAATGTTCAGAGGAATTTGTTATGGAAAATAACAATACAAATGCATTATCTAAAATAAGATTTGCTATTTACAAAAATTGCCCTTGGAGTAAGGCAAATTCACTGGCCAGAGACTCAGTTCCTTTAACATCCACAATGGCATTCTTTATTTAAGTACAAGGATAATTTTGTTATGTGGAAGAATAATCTTAATGTATTCACAAAGAAGAGAAATGTGTGAAAACACATGAATAGCCAATACAATTCTGAAAAAGAATGAAGTTGTAAGAAACTCCACTTAATTCAAGATTTACTATAAAGCTACAGTAAGAAAAAATGTAAATTTGATAAAAGAATAGAAAGTAAATTAAACAAAATAAGATGTCTAGAGTTAAAGCAACACAAATACAACCCACTGAATTTTGATGAACTTATGAAGACAATTCATATTTTTGCAGTTGAGAAAGGAATTTTGGGAGTGGGTGGAACAATTGTATATCCATATGCAAAAGAATGAGCCACATTTTATCTCTTACAACTAATCTAAATATTAAGTCAGACTAAATCATGTCCCTAAAGTAAAATGTAAAGCTTTAGATTTTCTGGAAGACAGAATAAGAGAAAAATCTATTGACCTTGAGCTCTGAAAAGTGATTTTAAATTTTATACCAAAGACACAGTCCATAAAGGGAGGACAGTGTTAGATTTCATCAAAATTAAGAAAAAAACTGTGTTAATGATAGTGTTAAGAGAATAAAAAGGTAAGCTGCAAATTAAAAAACACTTGCAAATCAAATTTCTGACAAAGCACTTGCATCCAGAAAATAAAAGATCTTTCAGAACTCAAAAAAAGTCCTTAAAAATCAAAATTTTAAATTGAGCAAAAGATGAACACACTTTACCAAATATATACAAATGGAAATTTTGTATATAAAAGATGCTAAGCATCATTATCATCAGGGAAATGCAAATTAAATCATAATGTCATACCACTACAAACCTACTAGAATGGTTAAAATTAAGAGGTAATGATCATATCAAGTGATAGTGAGATGCTGACTGACTAGAAATAAATTCATCCATTGCTTACAGGAATACAAAATCATACAGAGACTGTAGAAGAGAGTGGTGATTTCCAATTAATCTAACTCTCTGTTCGCCATATGACCCAGAATCTGGGGAAGTGCAATGGTTACCTTGAGCTTGCTGGCCAATTGTCAATTAGTTAATTAATGGTGAAAATAGAAAGGGAACTATGGGCTTCCCTGGTGGAACAATGGGTTGAGCCCCACACTGTGGGGCTTCTGTAGCCACTGCAGTGTGAGTTAGATGCCCAGCTAGGGAGGAAGGGTACCTGCATGGCGCAGACCGCTCCTCTCCTGCCTCGCCTGTTGCTCCCGTCAGCAGTGTATTTCAGACAGTGTGCCTGTTCTGCTCCCCAATTCTGTGTCTGGTGAATACTCTCACCACCCTGTGCCTCTGGCCTGCACCCCAGCTCTTGTATGCATAAATAAAATCTATTTTAAAAACAACAACAACAACACTGGAACTAAAAGCACTTGTGAAATAAAGGCAGGGAAGAAGAAAAAAGACTTCTTTTTGTGAATCCAGATTCACAAGCAGACAACCATTAAACAAATATTTGAAACGTTTGCTTATGGCATATGCTTGTTTATATTTTGAAATAATTCAGAGCTATCATTTTGCTAATACTCTTAAGTTCTTCTAACTAGTGTCCGGCGTTGGTCTTATCTCACCCTCTCCCACAAGATTCAAATACAGATGATGTCAAATATAATAAAATAAATTTAAAAAGAATATAAGATAAAGACTAAAGAAAATATGAAAAAGAAGGTAAGAAAAGATCCTTGGAAGTATCTATGTAATATTGTAATTTTAATTTTGGAAAATACTTAATCATTATATTCCTGAGGTAAGAGAAGAAAAAAAAGTTGTCATCAGAATTTTTGAGAGTTAAAAGAAGATACACTAAACTTAGTGGATCAGAATCTCTGGATATGAGGCACAAAGATTTTAATTCTCAAGCTTGTATAATTCTTATGTAAGATAGGGTTAGAATTCACTGATTAAAAACATCTTGCATGGATAATGACTCTGAACATGGCAGAACAGAGGGACTGGAAGCACTCTCCCCCAGAAACAACTGCAACAAAAGACTGATATGAGCTCTTAACATTAATCCAGACATTTTGAACCAACTGTATAATCTAGGAATTCAGGGAGTTCAAGAATGAAGGTCAATGACAGCTGAGAAGAGAGAATGAGAAGTGATGGGGAGCATAACTGGGCTGGGGTCAACTTCTCAATCCATGCCCAGAGAAACTCAGGTTAATGCAAAATTTCATGGAGGAATTTTCCTGTTGCCAGGATGGGTCTGGGCCCAATCTGGGGTAGTGGGAGTTTGGTACACTCCCACATATAAAATTGGGAACCCTAATTGGGGGTTCAAATTAGGGGCAGTCAAATCACTAAAAGCTCCCTCCTCCACCAAAACCCAGATCGACGAAAACCCAGGCAAAGCCAGACCAGACTCATAAAACAAAGGAACAAACTAGCAAACAACTCCAGAAAGAAAGGATTTAGTGAGAACACAAAAATCCCCCTGAAGGCAAACCAACTGCACCCATACCTCCCAGGTGCTGCAGAAACAGGAGCTGAGGCAAAGGTAGAGCAGCAATAGCACTGTGGGCAGCTGACCCACATGGCACAACAGACCTCGCCCGTTTTGCCCACTGTTTCCCTCAGCAGTGTATTTCCATAGATCTGCCTGGTTTGCTCCCACTCTATCTCTGGTGAATCCTCTCACTCCCTACCCCTCTGGCGTAGTTCTTCTTCATAAAAATCCTCTCACTCCCTTCACCTCCTACCCCAGTTCTTCTTCATAAAAATAGATGTAAAATAATTTCAAAATTTAAAAAATGTTCTATCCTGAAGAAATTATCAATTAAGGATGAAGAGTTAATAAAGGTTTTCTCACACAAACAGAAGTTAATAGATTTGCTATCCCTAGATCTTCTCTTAAAGTAATATTAAAAGTTCTTCTATAAGAAAAGAAATACTAAAGCACAGACTCCTTAGCAAAACGACAAGAGCAATATAACACCTGTACCAAGAGCAAGAATACTACAAATTAACTAAGATGCTAAGGGGGAGGAAGAAATTGGTAGAATCAGTCATAGTTAAAGGTGGGAGAGCAGATACCATCCCATTAAATACCTAAAACATAGGAATTCAACTAAAATTCCTATGGAAACCACTAACCAAGAATTCAGCATAGATCCTCTCAGAGAAAGAAGCAAATAAATCAATAGAAATGCTAAGGAAAACCATCCAGAAAGAATAGAAACACAGGGGAAAGGAAATGACAGGAACAAACAAAAATAATGAATGAAAATAAATAGCTCATATCAATTATCACCCTAAGTTTGAGTAGTCTGACTTTACCAGTAAAAAGACATAGGCTAACAATGTGGGTGAGACATTTCAGCTATCAACACTTTGTTTATAAGACACTCATTTAAAGTTCAAAGATAAAAATAAGCTGAAAATAGAAGGTTATAAAGAATAAGGTCATATACACTAATAACTCAGACAGCGAATTAAAAGCTATTCTTCTTATATCCCATAAGTTAGACTTTCAACTAAGGTAATCGGGGATAAAGATGGACATTATATGATGATGAAGGGAAAAACTCACTAACAAAACATAACTCATAAATATTTATTCACCAAATACAGGAGCACCTAGTTACATAAAGCAACTATCAACAACCTCAGACAACATACCAATGAAATTACAATGGTTTTCAGTGACTTCAACATACCACTGCTGCAAAAGAATAGGTTATCCAGACAGAAGTAACAAAGAAATAAAGATCTTAAAATATTAGGTCAAATGGATTACTGGATATTTACAGTTTTCCCTCCTAAAAGCAATGAATACACTTTCTCCTCCAGTACACACAGAACATTTTCAAGAATAAATCATACACACAGATATAAAACGTCTCAGAAAATATACAAAAGTAAAAATTATATCAAGTATCTTCACATATCACAGTTAGAAAAACCATGAAAGGAATCCTGAAAATATTAAAATATGTGAATACTAAATTAAATGCTTGGAACAACTCTTGGATCCATGAAGAAATCAGAAAAGAGATAAAAAATTAGAGACTAATAAAGTTAGAGAGACAAGCTACTAGTTCCTATGGGATGCTTTAAAAGTAGTACTACAACAGGAAGTTCTGAACAATACAGGCCAGCATTAAAAAATAAAGAGAGAGAGAAAAATTTAACAATCTAACTCTGTAGTTGAAGACACTAGAAAAAGAATAACCCAAAAGAAAGTCAACAGAAGGCAAGGAATAATAAAAATTAGAGCAGAAATAAATGACTAGAAAAGATAATATAAAAGATCAGTGAAATCAAAATGAAACCTTTAAAAAATAAAATAGTAAAATTACAGTAGATACTGCAGAAATACAAGGGATCATAAGAAACAAGTCTCAAGCAAACAAACTGGACAACTTTGAAGAAATGGAAAAATACTTAGACTCACATAACCTCCAAATATTGAACCAGGATGAAATATACAGATTAAACAGCCCAATTAGAAGTGCTCACATTGAAAGAGTAATAAAAAGCTTTGCCCAAAAACAGAAGCCCAAAACCTGATGATTTCACCAGTGAGTTCTACCAAACCTGTAAAGAAGACCTAGTACCTGTCCTCAAACTGTTCAAGAAAATTGGAAGAAATCTCTATCACATTTTGTGAAGCTAACATTACCCTGAATTCAAAACCAAAGACAGAACAAATAAAAAAGGAAATTATAAACAAATATCTCTGATGAATGCATGGAAAAATTCTCAGTAAAATCCTACTAAACTGAATCAGCAACATATCGAGAGAATTGTCTACCCCAATCACGGAGACTTCATCCCAGGAATAGAAGCCGGGTTCAAAATATATGAATCAATCAATTTCATCCATCAGATCAACAAAATGAAGAAAAAAAACATGATTATCTCAATATATTCAGAAAAGTGTTTGACAACATCCATTTATGATAAAAATCCTTCAAAAAATAGAAATAAATGAAACTTACCTGAATATTATACTAGCCATCTGATATGGGCCATTTTCACAGGTGTGAAGTGGTATCGCAATACGGTTTGTTTGTTTGTTTTTTTCCTTGAATCATGATGTTTACTGCTGAAGAGAAACATGGAAATAGTCTAATCCAGCATATGCAGTTTTTTTTGTATATATTTTTTTAATATAAAATTTTTAATTACATATATTTGACATCAGTTGTAATCCCCATGTATTCCCCATCACCGTAACACCAGTGTACCATCACCTCAGACCCTGTGCTCCCGTCTGCCCTCCACCCTTCCCCTCTCCCCTCCCCACCAAGTGTCCCCAGTTTGTCTTTGTCTTTATGTTTTTGTTTCTAGCTTATTGTTATTATTATTGTTCTTCTTCCTTTCCTTGATCCTTATTTGATTCCTTTATGTTCCTCCTAGGGGAGGAACCATCTGGTATTTTTCTTTTGCCTTCTGACTTACTTCGCTGAGCATCATCCCCTCCAGATTCATCCATGTTCCTATGAATGAGTCTAGTTTTTCATTTCTGATTGCTGAGTAGTATTCCATTGTGTCTATGTACCACAGCTTCCTGATCCACTCATCTGTTTTTGGGCATTTA